>OY992538.1:185574949-185772281 GCA_963921195.1 Pegoplata infirma | reverse complement strand
GAGACTTTTTCTATAGAAAAAATCTGAGACTTTTTCTATAGAAAAAATCTGAGACTTTTTCTATAGAAAAAATCTGAGACTTTTTCTATAGAAAAAATCCGAGACTTTTTCTATAGACAAAATCTGAGACTTTTTCTATAGAAAACATCTGAGACTTTTTCTATAGAAAACATCTGAGACTTTTTCTATAGAAAACATCTGAGACTTTTTCTATAGAAAACATCTGAGACTTTTTCTATAGAAAACATCTGAGACTTTTTATATAGAAAAAATCTGAGGCTTTTTCTATAGAAAAAATCTGAGACTTTTTCTATAGAAAAAATCTGACACTTTTTCTATAGAAAAAATCTGAGACTTTTTCTATAGAAAAAATCTGAGACTTTTTCTATAGAAAAAATCTGAGACTTTTTCTATAGAAAAAATTTGAGACTTTTTCTATAGAAAAAATCAGAGACTTTTTCTAAAAAATCAGAGACTTTTTCTATAAAAAAATTTTTCTTATAGAAAAAGTCTCAGATTCTGAGACATTTTTCTTATAGAAAAAGTCTCAGATTCTGAGACATTTTTCTTATAGAAAAGGTCTCAGATTCTGAGACTTTTTCTTATAGAAAAAGTCTCAGATTCTGAGACATTTTTCTTATAGAAAAAGTCTCAGATTCTGAGACATTTTTCTTATAGAAAAAGTCTCAGATTCTGAGACATTTTTCTTATAGAAAAAGTCTCAGATTCTGAGACATTTTTCTTATAGAAAAAGTCTCAGATTCTGAGACATTTTTCTTATAGAAAAAGTCTCAGATTCTGAGACATTTTTCTTATAGAAAAAGTCTCTGATTCTGAGACATTTTTCTTATAGAAAAAGTCTCAGATTCTGAGACATTTTTCTTATAGAAAAAGTCTCAGATTCTGAGACATTTTTCTTATAGAAAAAGTCTCAGATTCTGAGACATTTTTCTTATAGAAAAAGTCTCAGATTCTGAGACATTTTTCTTATAGAAAAAGTCTCAGATTCTGAGACATTTTTCTTATAGAAAAAGTCTCAGATTCTGAGACATTTTTCTTATAGAAAAAGTCTCAGATTCTGAGACATTTTTCTTATAGAAAAAGTCTCAGATTCTGAGACATTTTTCTTATAGACAAAGTCTCAGATTCTGAGACATTTTTCTTATAGAAAAAGTCTCAGATTCTGAGACATTTTTCTTATAGACAAAGTCTCAGATTCTGAGACATTTTTCTTATAGACAAAGTCTCAGATTCTGAGACATTTTTCTTATAGAAAAATTCTCAGATTCTGAGACATTTTTCTTATAGAAAAAGTCTCAGATTCTGAGACATTTTTCTTATAGAAAAAGTCTCAGATTCTGAGACATTTTTCTTATAGAAAAAGTCTCAGATTCTGAGACATTTTTCTTATAGAAAAAGTCTCAGATTCTGAGACATTTTTCTTATAGAAAAAGTCTCAGATTCTGAGACATTTTTCTTATAGAAAAAGTCTCAGATTCTGAGACATTTTTCTTATAGAAAAAGTCTCAGATTCTGAGACATTTTTCTTATAGAAAAAGTCTCAGATTCTGAGACATTTTTCTTATAGAAAAAGTCTCAGATTCTGAGACATTTTTCTTATAGAAAAAGTCTCAGATTCTGAGACATTTTTCTTATAGAAAAAGTCTCAGATTCTGAGACATTTTTCTTATAGAAAAAGTCTCAGATTCTGAGACATTTCTCTTTAGAAAAAGTCTCAGATTCTGAGACATTTTTCTTATAGAAAAAGTCTCAGATTCTGAGACATTTTTCTTATAGAAAAAGTCTCAGATTCTGAGACATTTTTCTTATAGAAAAAGACATTTTTCTTATAGAAAAAGTCTCAGATTCTGAGACATTTTTCTTATAGAAAAAGTCTCAGATTCTGAGACATTTTTCTTATAGAAAAAGTCTCAGATTCTGAGACATTTTTCTTATAGAAAAAGTCTCAGATTCTGAGACATTTTTCTTATAGAAAAAGTCTCAGATTCTGAGACATTTTTCTTATAGAAAAAGTCTCAGATTCTGAGACATTTTTCTTATAGAAAAAGTCTCAGATTCTGAGACATTTTTCTTATAGAAAAAGTCTCAGATTCTGAGACATTTTTCTTATAGAAAAAGTCTCAGATTCTGAGACATTTTTCTTATAGAAAAAGTCTCAGATTCTGAGACATTTTTCTTATAGAAAAAGTCTCAGATTCTGAGACATTTTTCTTATAGAAAAAGTCTCAGATTCTGAGACCTTTTTCTTATAGAAAAAGTCTCAGATTCTGAGACCTTTTTCTTATAGAAAAAGTCTCAGATTCTGAGACATTTTTCTTATAGAAAACGTCTCAGATTCTGAGACATTTTTCTTATAGAAAACGTCTCAGATTCTGAGACATTTTTCTTATAGAAAAAGTCTCAGATTCTGAGACATTTTTCTTATAGAAAAAGTCTCAGATTCTGAGACATTTTTCTTATAGAAAAAGTCTCAGATTCTGAGACCTTTTTCTTATAGAAAAAGTCTCAGATTCTGAGACATTTTTCTTATAGAAAAACTCTCAGATTCTGAGACATTTTTCTTATAGAAAACGTCTCAGATTCTGAGACATTTTTCTTATAGAAAACGTCTCAGATTCTGAGACATTTTTCTTATAGAAAAAGTCTCAGATTCTGAGACATTTTTCTTTTATAGAAAAAGTCTCAGATTCTGAGACATTTTTCTTATAGAAAAAGTCTCAGATTCTGAGACATTTTTCTTATAGAAAAAGTCTCAGATTCTGAGACATTTTTCTTATAGAAAAAGTCTCAGATTCTGAGACATTTTTCTTATAGAAAAAGTCTCAGATTCTGAGACATTTTTCTTATAGAAAAAGTCTCAGATTCTGAGACATTTTTCTTATAGAAAAAGTCTCAGATTCTGAGACATTTTTCTTATAGAAAAAGTCTCAGATTCTGAGACATTTTTCTTATAGAAAAAGTCTCAGATTCTGAGACATTTTTCTTATAGAAAAAGTCTCAGATTCTGAGACATTTTTCTTATAGAAAAAGTCTCAGATTCTGAGACATTTTTCTTATAGAAAAAGTCTCAGATTCCGAAACATTTATAGAAAATAGAAAAAGTCTCAGATTCTGAGACATTTTTCTTATAGAAAAAGTCTCAGATTCTGAAACATTTTTCTTATAGAAAAAGTCTCAGATTCTGAGACATTTTTCTTATAGAAAAAGTCTCAGATTCTGAGACATTTTTCTTATAGAAAAAGTCTCAGATTCTGAGACATTTTTCTTATAGAAAAAGTCTCAGATTCTGAGACATTTTTCTTATAGAAAAAGTCTCAGATTCTGAGACATTTTTCTTATAGAAAAAGTCTCAGATTCTGAGACATTTTTCTTATAGAAAAAGTCTCAGATTCTGAGACATTTTTCTTATAGAAAAAGTCTCAGATTCTGAGACATTTTTCTTATAGAAAAAGTCTCAGATTCTGAGACATTTTTCTTATAGAAAAAGTCTCAGATTCTGAGACATTTTTCTTATAGAAAAAGTCTCAGATTCTGAGACATTTTTCTTATAGAAAAAGTCTCAGATTCTGAGACATTTTTCTTATAGAAAAAGTCTCAGATTCTGAGACATTTTTCTTATAGAAAAAGTCTCAGATTCTGAGACATTTTTCTTATAGAAAAAGTCTCAGATTCTGAGACATTTTTCTTATAGAAAAAGTCTCAGATTCTGAGACATTTTTCTTATAGAAAAAGTCTCAGATTCTGAGACATTTTTCTTATAGAAAAAGTCTCAGATTCTGAGACATTTTTCTTATAGAAAAAGTCTCAGATTCTGAGACATTTTTCTTATAGAAAAAGTCTCAGATTCTGAGACATTTTTCTTATAGACAAAGTCTCAGATTCTGAGACATTTTTCTTATAGAAAAAGTCTCAGATTCTGAGACATTTTTCTTATAGACAAAGTCTCAGATTCTGAGACATTTTTCTTATAGAAAAAGTCTCAGATTCTGAGACATTTTTCTTATAGAAAAAGTCTCAGATTCTGAGACATTTTTCTTATAGAAAAAGTCTCAGATTCTGAGACATTTTTCTTATAGAAAAAGTCTCAGATTCTGAGACATTTTTCTTATAGAAAAAGTCTCAGATTCTGAGACATTTTTCTTATAGAAAAAGTCTCAGATTCTGAGACATTTTTCTTATAGAAAAAGTCTCAGATTCTGAGACATTTTTCTTATAGAAAAAGTCTCAGATTCTGAGACATTTTTCTTATAGAAAAAGTCTCAGATTCTGAGACATTTTTCTTATAGAAAAAGTCTCAGATTCTGAGACATTTTTCTTATAGAAAAAGTCTCAGATTCTGAGACATTTTTCTTATAGAAAAAGTCTCAGATTCTGAGACATTTTTCTTATAGAAAATGTCTCAGATTCTGAGACATTTTTCTTATAGAAAAAGTCTCAGATTCTGAGACATTTTTCTTATAGAAAAAGTCTCAGATTCTGAGACATTTTTCTTATAGAAAAAGTCTCAGATTCTGAGACATTTTTCTTATAGAAAAAGTCTCAGATTCTGAGTTATTTTTCTTATAGAAAAAGTCTCAGATTCTGAGACATTTTTCTTATAGAAAAAGTCTCAGATTCTGAGACATTTTTCTTATAGAAAAAGTTTCAGGTTCTGAGACATTTTTCTTATAGAAAAAGTCTCAGATTCTGAGACATTTTTCTTATAGAAAAAGTCTCAGATTCTGAGACATTTTTCTTATAGAAAAAGTCTCAGATTCTGAGACATTTTTCTTATAGAAAAAGTCTCAGATTCTGAGACATTTTTCTTATAGAAAAAGTCTCAGATTCTGAGACATTTTTCTTATAGAAAAAGTCTCAGATTCTGAGACATTTTTCTTATAGAAAAAGTCTCAGATTCTGAGACATTTTTCTTATAGAAAAAGTCTCAGATTCTGAGACATTTTTCTTATAGAAAAAGTCTCAGATTCTGAGACATTTTTCTTATAGAAAAAGTCTCAGATTCTGAGACATTTTTCTTATAGAAAAAGTCTCAGATTCTGAGACATTTTTCTTATAGAAAAAGTCTCAGATTCTGAGACATTTTTCTTATAGAAAAAGTCTCAGATTCTGAGACATTTTTCTTATAGAAAAAGTCTCAGATTCTGAGACATTTTTCTTATAGAAAAAGTCTCAGATTCTGAGACATTTTTCTTATAGAAAAAGTCTCAGATTCTGAAACATTTTTCTTATAGAAAAAGTCTCAGATTCTGAGACATTTTTCTTATAGAAAAAGTCTCAGATTCTGAGACATTTTTCTTATAGAAAAAGTCTCAGATTCTGAGACATTTTTCTTATAGAAAAAGTCTCAGATTCTGAGACATTTTTCTTATAGAAAAAGTCTCAGATTCTGAGACATTTTTCTTATAGAAAAAGTCTCAGATTCTGAGACATTTTTCTTATAGAAAAAGTCTCAGATTCTGAGACATTTTTCTTATAGAAAAAGTCTCAGATTCTGAGACATTTTTCTTATAGAAAAAGTCTCAGATTCTGAGACATTTTTCTTATAGAAAAAGTCTCAGATTCTGAGACATTTTTCTTATAGAAAAAGTCTCAGATTCTGAGACATTTTTCTTATAGAAAAAGTCTCAGATTCTGAGACATTTTTCTTATAGAAAAAGTCTCAGATTCTGAGACATTTTTCTTATAGAAAAAGTCTCAGATTCTGAGACATTTTTCTTATAGAAAAAGTCTCAGATTCTGAGACATTTTTCTTATAGAAAAAGTCTCAGATTCTGAGACATTTTTCTTATAGAAAAAGTCTCAGATTCTGAGACATTTTTCTTATAGAAAAAGTCTCAGATTCTGAGACATTTTTCTTATAGAAAAAGTCTCAGATTCTGAGACATTTTTCTTATAGAAAAAGTCTCAGATTCTGAGACATTTTTCTTATAGAAAAAGTCTCAGATTCTGAGACATTTTTCTTATAGAAAAAGTCTCAGATTCTGAGACATTTTTCTTATAGAAAAAGTCTCAGATTCTGAGACATTTTTCTTATAGAAAAAGTCTCAGATTCTGAGACATTTTTCTTATAGAAAAAGTCTCAGATTCTGAGACATTTTTCTTATAGAAAAAGTCTCAGATTCTGAGACATTTTTCTTATAGACAAGTCTCAGATTCTGAGACATTTTTCTTATAGAAAAAGTCTCAGATTCTGAGACCTTTTTCTTATAGAAAAAGTCTCAGATTCTGAGACATTTTTCTTATAGAAAACGTCTCAGATTCTGAGACATTTTTCTTATAGAAAACGTCTCAGATTCTGAGACATTTTTCTTATAGAAAAAGTCTCAGATTCTGAGACATTTTTCTTATAGAAAAAGTCTCAGATTCTGAGACATTTTTCTTATAGAAAAAGTCTCAGATTCTGAGACCTTTTTCTTATAGAAAAAGTCTCAGATTCTGAGACAGATTTCTCAGATTCTGAGACATTTTTCTTATAGAAAACGTCTCAGATTCTGAAACATTTTTCTTATAGAAAAAGTCTCAGATTCTGAGACATTTTTCTTATAGAAAAAGTCTCAGATTCTGAGACATTTTTCTTATAGAAAAAGTCTCAGATTCTGAGACATTTTTCTTATAGAAAAAGTCTCAGATTCTGAGACATTTTTCTTATAGAAAAAGTCTCAGATTCTGAGACATTTTTCTTATAGAAAAAGTCTCAGATTCTGAGACATTTTTCTTATAGAAAAAGTCTCAGATTCTGAGACAGTTTTCTTATAGAAAAAGTCTCAGATTCTGAGACATTTTTCTTATAGAAAAAGTCTCAGATTCTGAGACATTTTTCTTATAGAAAAAGTCTCAGATTCTGAGACATTTTTCTTATAGAAAAAGTCTCAGATTCTGAGACATTTTTCTTATAGAAAAAGTCTCAGATTCTGAGACATTTTTCTTATAGAAAAAGTCTCAGATTCTGAGACATTTTTCTTATAGAAAAAGTCCCAGATTCTGAGACATTTTGCTTATAGAAAAAGTCTCAGATTCTGAGACATTTTTCTTATAGAAAAATTCTCAGATTCTGAGACATTTTTCTTATAGAAAAATTCTCAGATTCTGAGACATTTTCCTTATAGAAAAATTCTCAGATTCTGAGACATTTTTCTTATAGAAAAATTCTCAGATTCTGAGACATTTTTCTTATAGAAAAAGTCTCAGATTCTGAGACATTTTTCTTATAGAAAAAGTCTCAGATTCTGAGACATTGTTCTTATAGAAAAAGTCTCAGATTCTGAGACAGTTTTCTTATAGAAAAAGTCTCAGATTCTGATGTGCAAAAGAAAAATAAGTTGCACAACGATACAATTGTTAGTGGGTACAATTGTTTTATGAAATGCACAGCAGTGATTTAGGATTTCATAAAATGAGTAAAAATTTGTGTTTTTTTGTATTTTGCGTAATTTTTTTTAAGAAAGTGCGGAAAGTTTCCGATTGTCACTCACTTGGGAGTTTCCTGGAATGATTTCTCTGGCGGACTTTAGCTAAGTATCCTGAATGGTCCACGAGATGTCTCAGGAAAGTAGGAATGGTTCCTCTGGTGGACTTTAGCCATGTATCCTGAACGAGATGTCTCAGGAAAGTAGGCGATACCCGGCAATATATTACTCGCTGAAGCATGGTTACTTTTTCTATAAAAAAGTCTCAGATTCTGAGACATTTTTCTTATAGAAAAAGTCTCAGATTCTGAGACATTTTTCTTATAGAAAAAGTCTCAGATTCTGAGACATTTTTCTTATAGAAAAAGTCTCAGATTCTGAGACATTTTTCTTATAGAAAACGTCTCAGATTCTGAGACATTGTTCTTATAGAAAAAGTCTCAGATTCTGAGACAGTTTTCTTATAGAAAAAGTCTCAGATTCTGATGTGCAAAAGAAAAATAAGTTGCACAACGATACAATTGTTAGTGGGTACAATTGTTTTATGAAATGCACAGCAGTGATTTAGGATTTCATAAAATGAGTAAAAATTTGTGTTTTTTTGTATTTTGCGTAATTTTTTTTAAGAAAGTGCGGAAAGTTTCCGATTGTCACTCACTTGGGAGTTTCCTGGAATGATTTCTCTGGCGGACTTTAGCTAAGTATCCTGAATGGTCCACGAGATGTCTCAGGAAAGTAGGAATGGTTCCTCTGGTGGACTTTAGCCATGTATCCTGAACGAGATGTCTCAGGAAAGTAGGCGATACCCGGCAATATATTACTCGCTGAAGCATGGTTACGTTAATTAATGGCGGGTTCGGGCACCATATGTTAAAACGACACTTTTCAGAATCCTTTGGCTTAATCAGTCATTGGGTTCGAAACTAAACCATTCGATAATTCACAAACTTAGACCTACGATATCTATATGACTATGAAAAAGTCAACGTTAAATGGGCAAATCCACCTCAAACCACACAGCATTCGGATTTGTCACCTTCGATTTAAATAAAATTTGACAAAAATATTGCAAATGGATAGTGTTCCTAAAATCATTACCTTTCTGGCTCCAAAACCTTTCGGTTTTCGAAATATGGCGTCTTGAAAATTGGCAAAAACGTCAAATTTTCAATAAGGTGCACATACAAAGTCACCCATAACTTTAAAACTATAAAACCCACAATTACCAAATAGGTATCATTTGAAAGCTGAAAGGATTACCTTATAAGTGGCATGCACAATTTTTTCTTGTAACGAAAGGTCAAAGGTCATATTTCAAGATCTAATGTTCAAAGACCTATATCTCAAAATCCGATATTTTTAAAATTCTCAAAAAAATATATGATAACAATCAAGTCTTTCCCTACATTTGTATCAAAATTTCAGGGTGGACACTCATATGGTTCCAAAGTTACAAAGGAAAACGTGCTTGAAGTCAAGATTTTCTCTACGAGTTCATATGCAAAAGCTTACACACACGAAGCAGCATAGCATGCTGCTAGCAGTAAACAAACAATGGGACGGACCTAAAAACTGAACCCATTATTTATTAATATTTCGAACTCCTGAATTTGATTTCACTATCAAAACTGAATTTTACCCTAGGGTTTTCTTGTTTTCTTACAAGGAAAATCTTCAAAGTGAACATACGTAATTTCTTTGGAATTTATGCCCATGAAAGACAACAAATATCTAACATCGACCTGTCTGAGCTTATTGGTCTTAATTTAGTTTTAAAGGGTTAAACGGGAGTCAAAAATGACAGATTTTTAGTAATTTTAACTTTTAGGTACATTGATGCCACTTACATCAGATCCGTTTCATTTGAAAAAAAAAAAAATTGGCGTCTGTTTGAGGCATTTTATTTGTTGCATAATTGTTTTTGTTAAAAATGTATAGTTTTTGTTATAGTTTTTGTAAAACAAATTCATTATTGGTACTATTTTCTATTTAAATTAAGCAATCACATGAATTTTTTATTGGCAGTTTTTCTTACAGGTCGGGTTTCATCCAAATTTAAACAAAAAAAAAATCTTTATTAGTGTGTCCAAAATAAAATAAGGCAAAAATTTAAAGAAGTTCGAAACATTAGTGTTTCCATTTCTAAACCATTTTTATGCTTGATTATATTCTTTTTTATTAGCTTTATTCCGCTTTGAACATACGGTTCCCCCACCCCATTCCTATTTCCCTACTATGGAAGAATATAGGTTTCGAATGAAACCGATCTGTTATATATGGCATCAATATAAAGTACCTAAACTTTAAGATAACAGAAAATGGGTAATTTTTAAACCCGTTTAAACTGAATTTAGGCCGACAAGCTCAGACTGGTTGATTTTAGATTTATTTTTTCTAGCTTGTGTATAAATTTTAAAGAAATCAGGTATGTTCACTTTTGAGGACTTTCCTTGTAAAAGAACAAGAAAACCCCTACAATATAACTCATAATACATAAAAAGTTTTAAGCCTTGTTCTAGGCCCGCAAATTTGTTTACGACTATGTATATTGTTTTGTTTGTGCAATATTTTTTATATGAACTCGTAGAAAAAACCTTGCCTTCGAGCACGTTTTCTTCTGTAACTTTGGAACCATATGAGTGTCCACCCTGAAATTTCGATGCAAATGTAGGGAAAGACTTGATTGTTATCATATATTTTTTTGAGAATTTAAAAAATATCGGATTTTGAGATATAGGTCTTTGAACATTAGACATTAAAATATGACCTTTGACCTTTCATTACAAGAAAAAATTGTGCATGTCACTTTTAAGGTAATCCTTTCAGCTTTCAAACGGTACCATTTGGTAATTGTGGGTTTTATAGTTTTAAAGTTATGGGTGACTTTGTATGTGCACCTTATTGAAAATTTTACGTTTTTGCCAATTTTCAAGACACCATATTTCGAAAACTAAAAATTTTTGGAGCCTGTAAGGTAATCATTTTATGAAAACAACGCATGTGAAATATTTTTTGCGAATTTCATTAAAATCAGAGGTGACAAATCCGAAAATCACAGTTTTCTGTGCGGTTTGACATGGAATCACCCAAATTCTAATTGACACATATTTTTGCTCTGGACGATATTCCTGATAGTTTGGGAGTTATCTGAATATTCCCGAAGGACCCAATTTTCTTAAAAGGTGACAATGAAATTTATATAGCCGATATGTCAAAACACCACAACCTTAAAATCGTCGCATTTTAATATATTTTAAGTTTTAGGAAAATCGGTGTATAATAGTTGAGTATCTCCCTTGAATCCATTTTAAATAATTTTTTTTTAGAAAATTTTGGTTGAATAGAATTTTAACGTTTTTAATAACCTTACCATTTTTAGCCATTCTACAATCAAATTGTCTTTAAACAAATTATTATTATTTTCCTTATTAAATATTCACATAAAAAAGCAAAAGTTATGGATTTCAATTATTATGGTTGACTACTTGAAATATCTGATTTGATTTCCACAAAAAAAAACAAAAAAAAAAAAAATAATAAAATAATCACCTTATGAGCATATTTCAATTGACAATTCTATTTTATTATTTCGTACTTTATTTGGCAACAAAAATATTGCCACAAAAGCCACACAAGGTTTTCTTAACAGACAAAAAGAAACAGCAGAAAATATATAAACGTAAAACCTTTGAAATATGCAACTTTTTTTGGTATATTCTTTAGTGACTTTTTTGTAAAGTAATCGATTACTTTTTAAGACTTCTAACAATTAGATATTTTAAAATGAGATTTAAAAAACAAATTTTGAATTAAAACGGTTTTCTTTAGCAGGAAAGATTTTAATAAATTTATTTTAACGGATTATATATATTAATACAATACAGTGAAACATTTTTGAAGTCATCGATCGCAAACTTATTCTAGTGTGAAATTTCTTAAAGTACTTATCGAAACTAACAAAGCCCCATTTGCGTCTTGCTACACTTAAAAAAAAAAAAACTTGTAAAATAGGAGGTAAGAAATAAAATAGCAGGTAGGTAAAATTCTCGTAAAATTACGAGGATTTCCTCGTAATTTTGAATGCGCCAAAAATTGGTAAAATAACCAATTATATTAGTAAAAATATTGTTTTAAAACCGGAAAAATAAAAAAAAAAAATGGTAAACTTACAAGAAAAAATGGTAAATATGTTTAAAAAAAATGGTAAATTTACAAACCAAAATGGTAAATTTACAAAAAAAAAAAAAATTGTTAAACAACATAAATCGTCGTTATAAAATCATTTTTGTAAAATAACTGTTTTTTTGTAAATTAACTAGAATCCTAGTAATAAATTTTTCAAAATTTTGTCAACTTTTTTTAAATATTTTTTAATAAAAAAAAAATTTTGTCGTGGACTTGGAAAATTAAAAAAAAAAAAAATTAGAAAATCCTCGTATAACATAATTTTTTGTTAATCAACTAGAATAAAAACTTTGTTGTAAAATTACAGTTTGTTTTTGTAAAACAACCTTTCAAAATGGTATAATTCAATTACGAAAATAAATTTGGAAAATTATTAATAAAACTGTAGTTCTCGTTTGAGAAAAGTACAAGATTTTTTGTTAAAAAACAAGGAAAATTGTTAAATATTGGTAAAACGGGATTACAAGGCATTTTACCAGGCGTTTTACTAGTTTTTTTTTTTTTAGTGTACAATCAAAAACAAGTAAAAAATTTAAATTCGACTTGGCCGAATCTATGAATACCCTCTAATGCACTTTTTTTGTGATAGTAAATTTTGTAACGTGAAAAATATAGCATTTTTAAATAGAAATATTTTATTTTGTGTAAAAAAACTTTTTTTGTAATTTTTGGAAAAAAAAAAATAATTTACTAATTTTTTTGGAGTGTAAAATTTTTTTGAGTGTAAAATTTTTTTGAGTGTATTGTTTTTGTTTTAGTGTAAATAAGATTTTTGAGTGACAAAACTACCTTGTAAAATATTTTTGTGACTTACCAATGTTTTTAAAACATGTTTAACGGGGTTTCAACACGTGAATTTAAGGTGAACTCATCTGAAATTCACGGTTTTGCTAAAAAACTTTTGAACCACTGGACCGACTTGGCTGAAAAGTTGCCGTGTTTTTTATCTCGTAAATTCACAAAAAACCAATGCCGAAACAAAAATCGACATGTCTTGACAAGCACACACACATGAAACAAAATATGTTTTTAAACTTGTCATTCCAATGGTGGTTTTGAATTTTGTATTGTTACCTTTGCGTGCCTTAACTGCAGAACTTTCCTTCTTTTAAAGCAGCAGCGTTGCCAGGTACTTTTTTCCGTTATACCCAAAAATATAACAAAATATCCCCAAAAATCCCCAAACAATAAAAAAATCAGGTTTTTAATAACACAAAATTTTTTTTTTAATTAAAAAAAAAAAAATTTATTAGTGGTACTTTTATAATTTTATTTCGTAGATTTAGCAATTAAAAATTTCCAAAAATCCCCAAACGCGTAAATAAACGGTGTTTGGCAATTTTAATATAGATTTTAAAGCTGAATGAGCTTCGTAATCTCGTAGTAAAGAGTGGTTATCACTAAAACTATTTTTAAAAATCGTTGATTTTACTTAATTTAGCTTGTTGTATTATATAGATTTAATTTCGAATATCCCCAAAAAATCCCCAAAATAATTTTGGAAATCCCCATAAAAATCCCCAATCCCCAAATGAGATTTGTTGTCCTTTTTTCTAGCATGAAATCCCCAACTTTGGGGATAAATCCCCAAGTCTGGCAGCCCTGTAAAACAGGCACAAACTGGCAAGCAGACAAAATTATATTTTTGTTTGAACAGAAACAAACAAGAATTGTTTGTTTCTGTTCTTTTTCATTATATTATATGATGCATTTAAGCGGGAGCTATTTATATTCGTTAACTTTAATTTTGAGATAGTGACATTCAATACTTAAAAAATTAAAACAGAAAACAACTGTTAAATTAGCAAAATAATCTGCTCAAAATCTGCACAAAAACTTTGTAAAACTTAACAAACAGAATCAGTAAAATTACTGCAAAATTGTTGTTGTTTTCAGAAATTGAATGGTAAAAAATTCTGCTAAAATATGCCTTTCAGCAGAAAAATCTGCTAAAAATTCGTTTTTCTAAATTGAAAGTCTTTTACAGATTTACAGATTTTTTGATAGAGCACTCAAAAAATTATGTTGATAAATTCCAGTGAATATTCACTTAAAATAAATGAAATTTTTGTTATTTCATGTAAAATAAAAACACATTGCAGTCAATTTTAAAAGTTAATTTAATGACTAACCAAAATATTAAAAAACTACTGAATATTCATTTATTTTGTATTGAAAAACAGTAAAACTATAGAAGAATTTTTTTACTGCCGAAAATAAATGTAACATAAAATTCATTTTTAAGACAGTAAATTATATTTTTTAAACTACCCAGGTAAAAATCGACACGTATGTACACATATGGACATATATGAGTTGATGTATGAACATGTATGATGGCATATGAAACATATATGACCATGTGTGGTACATATGTTAGCATATGGGGAATCATACGTTAATACAACGTGCAATGTTTGGAGTCATATATGAAGACATATCACAGCACATCCATTACTGTATCATTTATTGTCACAAACATGGTAATACATTGATTTCGGTAATTGTTTCAAAATTACTGGCATTCATCCTTTTTTGTCGAATTCAACATGTAGATTTTAAAGGATTGCAGTGATAAGTTTAAATTTTATTTGCGTTTTGAGAGAAATTAGGGGACAAATACATTCATTGACGCACATTAACCTTAATCTTGGTATTCATATTATTTTAGTTATGGCAGTTATTATTTTAGATTTTATTTTAGTTTAAGGAAGAAAATAGGAGTACAGACCTTTGGCCTTTATCCCTAAAAACATAAAAGGACCAACAAATTAACCAATAAATCATTTCATCTACATTTCACATCGGACCTCAGAGCATGAGTGTTCTGACATGAAACGTAAAAAGCCACTCACATAAACCATTTTTTAAAATCAGTTGCGGCTAAGGGAACAATGTAAAACCCCCTTTAGTCTTTCAAAATACCAAAAAGTCTATTAAAAAAATTCACGAGCATTTTTCAGAAGTATATGTTTAATGTTAAAAATCTGTAATTTTTATTATTAAAAACCTCGAAATATTTTTTAAAGTCCATTTTGATAACAAACATTTATTAAAGAAAATGTATTTTTTTTATTTATAAATTTGTTTCCTACTGTTTGTTTTTATTTTTTCTTTGTATCTGTTCTCAAAACTTTTATATTTTTTTTTTTTCATAATTTCGACAACTTCAAAAAAAAAAATATAAAAAAATTGACACATATTTGATAAATTAGTTTAGCAAAATAGTTTTTTATACAGAATTTGCGGAAAATAAAAGGTAATAGTTAAATGTTAATAAAATTAAGATAAATCTTCTAATAATTATGTTTCTTATTTACAGCTTTGTTAATTTATATATCTTTTTGGTATGAGGCCGAAACCATGGCAAGAATTCAACATTTCAAGATGAAAAGCGTCACCAATGAAGACCACACAAAAACGAATGAAACACTTAAGTTAAAACCAATATCAATCCTCAAATCTGCTTTGGACAGGATGTGTAAAATACGCCAATTTTCAATAGAATATTTTCTTGATTATTTTTAATACGTATGAAATTTATCTTGTAGTTTAGCTTTTTAAAATCAATTTTATTAAACAATAAACTATTTTTTAAAAATTATATTGATTTTTATGCTATAACGCATGCAAAAGAATAAAAAATTATATGAAATTATTGTGCATATGAAAATATATGCGAACATATATGAACATGTATGCTCATATGTCTACATATTACCTCAATTTTCGTCCATGCACATATATGGGTGGTCATACATGTTCATATGTGTACATACGTGATGATTTCTAACCGGGTACAGAAATTTTTTTTTTTTTTTTTTTTTTTTAAGCTTTATTTTGTTTATTGGATCTTTTCTTTAAGAAAAATGACAATAAGTATTAATATCTTAAACTAAATATATATTGTGGCCCTGATGCCAGCGCATAAGTGACCAATGAGTGTTAACAGGTTTTGCGTTTCTTTACTGGTGAGCTATAGCCAATGTATCTACCCTATTTAAACGACTATGTCCTCTAAATAGGAGTAGATTCTGAGCTAAGGGATTTGGGTGTGTTGACAATTTACGTACATATTTGGAACAATATTTCTGTATTTCTTCACGGATGTATGGGATGCTAAGATCATTGTGTATGTTTTCGTTGCGGATAAACCACGGGCAGCCAGTTATAAGGCGTAATATTTTGGATTGCCTTCTTTGAAGTTTTTCAACATTGGATACTGATGCAGTTCCCCATAGTTGAATTCCATAAGTCCAGATTGGCTTGAGGATGGCATTGTATAATAGGACCTAAAATTCAAGATTGAGGGTGGAGTGAGAGTTTAGGAGCCAGAGCAACTGAGAAGTTTTAAGTTTTAGTTGTGTACATTTTGAGTCAATATGTTGAGACCAAGT
The DNA here is from genome assembly GCA_963921195.1 of Pegoplata infirma. Lineage (NCBI taxonomy): Eukaryota > Metazoa > Arthropoda > Insecta > Diptera > Anthomyiidae > Pegoplata > Pegoplata infirma. Next base: position 185,756,272 of record OY992538.1, on the reverse strand, counting down.
GAGACGTCGGTCGAGGTGAATTCCCAGATATTTTATATGCGACTTCTCAGGGACATTGACATTGTTTATTGTTATATTAGGGCAGATTTCCCTTCTTAAGGTAAATGTAACCTGGGCACATTACAAAGGACTTACCATTATTTTCCACTTAGTAAGCCATTTTTCAACTTCATAAATGTGAGTTTGCAAGTTGTAAGAAGCAATATTAGGATTTTTATCTATACAAAGAAATGCGGTGTCGTCTGCGAAGGTTGAAGCATAGATGGGAATTTTTCATTACCATTGAAATTTAATTACCATTGGTTAATATCAATGGTAATGAAAAAATTTTCATTACCATTTAATGGTAATTACATTTTTTTAATTGAAAAAATAATTACTAATGGTAATGAAATGCACCAATTGTTGAAAAACACCAATTATAATTGGTTTCAAAACCATTGGTTTGCACATTTTTGTTTTTTTTGAAAAGTTAAAAATTCAAACATCAAAGTATGTTTTTTCGAGAGAAGACTTATTGGCCTGTATGAGCTTACTTGACTGGGATCTTTTCCTGGCTTTGGAATCATTATAATCTCGGAGATTTTCCAAGAGGAGGGGTAAAAGCCTATACGCAGGATTGCGTTAAATATATAAAGGAGCATTGCTAGGTAGTTCATATAACATTTTTGCTGTAATTTTGTCTTGACCAGGAGATTTCTTTGTGTTGAGATTTCGAACAGCTGTTATTATGTTAGGAAATCGAAGTTTCATGGGGGAAACTACTTTCTCATTTATCTGTGGGATAATTATGTCGGAGTTGGTGTTATTGGGTGTGAACACTTGTTCTAAGTGGTCCGCAAAGGCTTTAGATTTATCATCTGGACTTCTGGCCCAACTGCCGTCAATAAGGCGAACTGGAGACTCGTAACTAATAGGACAGTTTAGGTTTTTAGTGGCTTTCCATAGGCTGTAGTTAGTTCTTTCTGTTGGATCAAGACTTTGTAGATGTCTTTGGAGAGACGATACTTTGTTTTCCTGGAGAACTTTGCGAAGTGCTCTTTGACATTGGTTTAGTTGGAGTTTTAAAACTGGAGATCTATGTTGCTGCCATAATCTTCTAAGGTCTCTTTTTTCTCTGATCAGAGTTTCAACATTTTGTGGACATTGTGCTTTTATTGTAGTCTGATTTATAGTCGGTGTAGACACATTTGCTGCGTTATAAATTGTATCTGTAAACATGCTTATTACTTCTTGCACTTCTTCTTCATTTTTCAATGAGATATTAGAGGGTAAGTGTGAACTTATATACTTTTTATATTTAAGCCAATTAGTCATCCTATTTGGGAAATACCGGTGCTTTGGGATCGGATGTTCCTGAAAGACAGTCAATATTGAAGGCGAATGGTCGGACGAGAGATCTAGAGATGTGACTATAGAAATGTGTTCACGTTTAATGTTCTTTAGTACCGCAAAGTCGAGAATATCTGGAATCTTGTTTGGTTCTGATGGCCAATGAGTTGGCTGACCCCCAGAGACAACATCTAGTTTGCATGAGACTAACGATTTTAAAAGCTGTCTCCCTTTAGTGTTATTGAGTCGAGAACCCCAGTGCGTGTGCTTTGCGTTGTAATCCCCAGCTGCAATAAATTTGGTACCTAAGGTTTTGTAGTAATGGGTGTATTGGGATTCCGATATGCTATGTTTAGGAGGACAATAAACAGAAGAAATTGTTAGATTTCCAGCAATAAGGGTAATCGAAGTGGCTTGGATGTGGTCTGTTCTATATTCATTCATTGGAAAATGACTCAGTTTTTCTTTTATAATTACTACTATAATTTATAAGTATGTTTTTATAAGTAAACTATTTAAATTAATTTATAATCAACATGTTAAATTTTAAAATAAATTCCTATGCTGTAATTATAAGATCTAATCTTGTTGCATAGGAAAGTCATAAATAAATAAATCTAATCTAATCTAATCTAATCTAATTATGGCGGAGCCACCACACGCTTTTCCACTGGGGTGTTTAGTATCGTAAGTAGAATATCCGTTGACTCTAAAGCAGTTTTTAACAGTAAAATGTGTCTCAGATATTAGCAGTATGTCGATTTCTTGGGAACTCAAGAAGTGTTCTATTTCTTGTTTATGTTGGCTGAGACTACAGAAATAGTAAAATAATTAAATCCTTTATAAAATAAGTGATTTTTCTTTTAAAATAACTTTACTGATTACTTTTTAAAATAACATACAAACAGTTAATGACATAATTTTCTTAGTGAGGGTTTTCTTTTGAGTGAATAAAACTGAATTCTGAATTTTTACTCAAATGCACGCAAATTTTATATTTTTAACGGATTTTTTTAATGATCTCCTATTGTCTTCCAGATCAGACTTGATCTGAAAAGAGAGAAATGAATTTTATATTTTTTTTAATTCCCGAGTAAAAAGGAATTTATATAAATGTATATTATTTTACATGTTTTCATAAAACCATATACAACTATATGAGTCAAAGTATAAAATTATATCTCACTTTGAAATTTTCCAATTTTTTTAAATGATGTCATATAAAATCATATCTAATTATATTGTTCATAATATATTAATATAAATGGTAGATGTAATCATACGTTGCACATAAAACTTAATCCGATTTCATACATTATTATATCTAATTATGTATAGGACTTTACTAAACAAAAAATCCAGTATCAATTTATGTATAATTATATATGAATAATATAATACCATTTAAAACCATTTAAAACTATATATGGTTCCATACTAAAAAAATTTTCAACAAAAATAATAGATATAATTATATGTGTCTTAAACGATAACATATCTGTGTTTGTATGGTACTATATATACGCAAATTTCGTCGAAACTCAATATATATTTATTAATTGGCGCATATATAATGGAATATATATTTTGATATAATCATGTATAAAAAAAATATTTTTTTGACCAAACAACTAGCCATATATAATTATATATGCCAGTATTTCAAAATTTATTTTTGTGTGTCAACATATATGGTTATACAAAACTTTTTATTGTATCATATAAGATTACATATGATTTTTGGGAACCCGAGTTCGATTCCCGGCCCAGTCGAGAAAAAAAAGTTTTTTTTTTTAATTTTTTTAAATAGAAAACACTTTTTTATTGCGTTTAATTTTTTTAGAACTAAAAAATTTTCATTTTTGGAATTTTTGCAATCATTTTTAAAAAAATATTTTTCTTTTATATAGTTATATATAACTATATTTGATTTATTATAAAATTATGTATAATTTTTGGGAACCCGAGTTCGATTCCAGAAAAAAAATATATTTTTTTTTATTTTTTTTAAATAGAAAACACTTTTTTATTGCATTTATTTTTTTTAGAACTAAAAATTTTTCTTTTTTTGAATTTTTACAATCATTTTTAAAAAATTATATTACTTTTATATAGTTATATATTACTATATTTAATTTATTATAAAATTATCTATCATTTTTGGGAACCCGAGTTCGATTCCAGAAAAAAATATATTTTTTTATTTTTTTTTTTAATAGAAAACACTTTTTTATTGCATTTGTTTTTTTAAAACTTAAAAAATTTTACTTTTTGAATTTTTGCAATCATTTTTAAAAATTTATATTGCATTTATATAGTTAATAATAGCTATATTTGGTTTAAATTATCAAATTATCAATGATTTTTGGAACACGATCTCAAATCTTATTCTGATTTCCCGATTCAATGAAAAATTTCAAACTTATAAGCCAAAGTCTTATTTCACTTTGGAAGCCTATGACTTGGAAATAAGGCATACCGCTATTAAGCTAATAGCGCTGTACGTCATTCCAATTTTTTTTTTTTTTTTGCAAATTTTATCAAAAATTTTCTAAGTCTTTTTTAAAAATTGTGTACAAGGGAATAACATATTTAATTGGATGTAATCATATATTACTATATGTTAGAACAATTTGATATAATTAGATACGATCAATTTATTTAAAACTAAGTCTTTTAAAGTTGTTATTTGCTAACAACGTCCGCTGGTCTAGAGGGTAGAGATTGCGATTACAAAACGGAAGACTTGTGGTTCTAATCCACGTCCGTTCGAAGTTTTTTTTTTTTATTTATTTTCAGTTTGACATTATTATATCTAAAAATAAATCTAAAAACAGAAACATTTTTTGGATAAAAACGTATCCAATAATTTTTTTATAAAATCAAGATATCAGATATTATGAGATAACTTTGGCGCGGCCAAATTTCGGATGAAATTACATTATATAATATCCAATTTAATATAAAATCATGATATTGGATATTTTAAGATAACTTTGGCGCGGCCAATTTCCGGATGAAATTACATCATATCATATTTAATACAAAATCATGATAATAGATAATTTGGGATAACTTTGGCGCGGCCAATTTCCGGATGAAATCACATACAATCAAATATTAAACTGTAACTTCATATATTATAAGATGTTATGAGATAACTTTGGCGCGGCCAATTTTCGGATGAAATTTAGCTAAATCAGATCCAATAAATTATATATAATTTTATAAGATAACATGTTTTACCATACAATTTTTTTTACTCGGGTTTCGAAAATTTTTAATTAAATTTACTATTTTTCAAGAATTTAAGTAAAATTGAAGCAAAATTGTCAATATATCGATTAATAGCTTTTATGCCGATAATCAGATTGAAAAATGTTGTATGTAGGGTTGACAGGTCAGTAAATTTGTTTTAAAACAATGAAATCCAATGAAATCCAATGAAATCCATTAATTTGTGTTGTAGATATTTTATTTAAAGTAAAACCACTTGTTTAAAAAGATCAAAATTTGAAAAGTTGGCAATATCTCAAAAACTGGTTTACTTATATCTCAAAAATTGGTTTAATTTTTGGAGTGGATTTCCGGTTTCAGCATAAGATTTTGCATTGAAAATAAATGCAAAATGTCGTGGATCGCAATTTTTTTTTAATTTGTAAACTAGTTTTACAGTTTAAGTTTGATCCATTACGAAGAATATAGGAGGACTTTAATATTTTTTAATATGTTGAAAATTGTATAAATTACATGCATTTGAGTATAAATACAGAAATTTATTTTTATTTGAGTGTTTTTGCATTTGGCATAAACGAAAGCAACATATACAACTGCATTTGTATAAAATTGGATTTATGCATTTTTTTTTTTCAAATGCACGCAACTTATACAATTTTCGACGGATTTTATTACAAAACCTCTTTTTTCTTCGTAATAAATCAGATTTGATCCTTAAATACCGAAATTTAATTTTAAACAAATTTGACTTAGTCAAGTTTACAAAAAAAAATAGTTAGATTGACTTAGCGTATTTTCTTTGTAAATTACAGGAATCCCTAACGATAGAATTCAATTCTGATGGCCGAATCGAATTAGCAATAACTCAAAAACGGTTCTACTTTTAAAACGTATGACTTATTTTTCTAGTGTAATTATAATTGAAGCCATTCTGCAAAACTGATATTTTTCATTTCGATTTGGATGAATCAATAAGTATGTTTAGTTGTCCCGACTCCAAAATGGTCGCCCACATATTTCCACCATGTGTCAATTTTGAGAATATCACAGAAAAGAGAAAAAAAAAACATATTTTGACATTTTCTGTTACCTCTGCTAGAAAACGAACTCCTTAAAAAATTGTAATCGATTACTTGATTATTAATAAATTTCCATCACTATTTAAAGAATTCGGTTTTATTTTTGTGTTATTTTCAACACTGCGATTTTTATTTCTTTTCAGTTGTCTAATACCATTTTTTGCTGGTCTGTTGCCAACTTAAGTTTATTTTCCATATACGAAAATTTATAACTTCATCAACAACATCATCATGGCAATATAAACATAATATTTGCCAACTTCATTGTTTAGGAGTTTTTATGTTTTTTGGATGTATAGTAGATAGAAACAGCAAATAAACATGTGTAGAATATGTAGTTTTTCTTTTTAAACTCTGTTAAGAAAGTATTTGGACAAATATGTTCACTTATATCGGATGATTGATTGATCCAAATTTCATTGATTTTTTTAAAAATTAAATTATTTTATAAAGAAAAATTTGCCAATGAAATTACTAAACACAATTCTTTTCCTTTGTAGGAATATTTAAGCAAATATTCTTTGTGTATATCAACTGTAACGCCCCGCCTAGATTAGCAATTAACATAACCATTACCATTGCGATGGCAATATAATATCAAGTTTGATAAACTCGATGGTAAATAATGTTTGGCAATTTTATTTTATTTTACGTTATTTCATTTTATTTTATTTTGAGGATGTTTATTCTGGCTCGAGGTCATTATTTTCTTTACTAATTAAAACCATGATATTCTCATAGCATAATTTTCAAGAAAATTATTTTTTTTTTCGTTTTAAATTTATTTATGTTGGTCATTTTTGCAAGACTTAATCGACACGTGTTTCGGAATTTGTCAAGATTCCATTGTCAAGATAATTTAGCAAAGATAGAAACGATTTTCTACAAAGTAGCAAACGAGTCTAATGACAAATCGTTTGTGCACAAACTAGAATATTAATACATATTCGCCTCTATTCACAATGAGAATTAGAAAGACGAAGAAATTGTACCATACTAATAAGGCAATGATTGTCAATAACCAAAAAAAATATTTAAAACAATTTTACATACTATAGTCCATTGGACTACAACAATATGTTTTTTGTGTTGTTGTTGTGAGAAATACTCCATATTAGGGTTATTCATCACATGGCGTGATTAATTTTATATTCAAATTCTGATTAATTTTTATTAAAAAATAAAAATTGTTTTATTCTACCTAAAAAATATTCTAGTTTATGCACAAACGATTTGTCATTAGACTCGTTTGCTACGTTGTAGTAAATCGTTTCTATTTTTGCTAAATAATCTTGGCAATGGAATCTTGACAAATTCCGAAACACGTGTCGATTAAGTCTTGCAAAAATGACCAACATAAATAAATTTAAAACAAAAAAAAAAAACAAATTTTCTTGAAAATTATGCTATGAGAATATAATGGTTTTAATTAGTAAAGAAAATAATGACCTCGAGCCAGAATAAACATCCTCAAAATATAATATTTTAAAGGTCGAATAAAACAATTTCTATTTTTTAATAAAAATAAATCAGAATTTGAACATAATGGTTGGCACGCCATGTGATGAATAACCCTAATATAGAGATTTTTCTCACAACAACAACACAAAAAACATATTGTTGTAGTCCAATGGACTATCGTATGTAAAATTGTTTTAAATATTTTTGTTGGTTATTGACAATCGTTGCCTTATTAGTATGGTACAGTTGCTTCGTCTTTCTAATTCTCATTGTGAATAGAGGCGAATATGTATTAATATTCTAGTTTGTGCACAAACGATTTGTCATTAGACTCGTTTGCTACTTTGTAGTAAATCGTTTCTATTTTTGCTAAATAATCTTGACAATGGAATCTTGACAAATTCCGAAACACGTGTCAATTAAGTCTTGCAAAAATGACCAACATAAATAAATTTAAAACAAAAAAAAAAAAAAACACTTTTCTTGAAAATTATGCTATGAGAATATCATGGTTTTAATTAGTAAAGAAAATAATGACCTCGAGCCAGAATAAACATCCTCAAAATATAATATTTTAAAGGTCGAATAAAACAATTTTTTATTTTTATTTTATTTTATTTTATTAATCAATCAATGATTGAAAAAAATCCACACTCTTATTGATCATAGGTTATATGATTCAATTTTGTATTGCTAATATAGACACGGACACAAAGAGGCTTTATGGTTGCAGATTATTTAGAATGGACAGCTTTAGATGGTTGCTGCCATGGCTTGTCAATATATTTTACTACATAGTTGTTGATTTAATTTTTGTTTCTTTTTTTTTTCTTTTTGGTTTGTATTCAATAAGATTTTTTTTAAGGCGTACACTCATATTTACTTGTTTTCAGTTGACTTCAATTGCTACAATTTGTGCCAAAATCATAAATTTTATTTGCATGTTGAATGCAGGTTTATCTATGATTTTTGTCTTAAGTTTAAAAGTATATAATAATTCTGAAAGTCAAAAAAGGAATTTGTTAAAAATTTTCCATAAAATTGTTTATTTTGAGATTTTTTTAAAGTTATAAGCTCTCCCTACAGCACAGAACAATAGCTAAAAACAGTTTTGAAAATGCATTTTATAAATAAATCACATACACAGAAAAAATATCGTATGTTTTATTTCAATTAAATTAATAAAAAAAATTAAAAAAAAAGTAATGATCATAATCCCACGATCTGCCAATAAGATCGTAGGATTATGATCATTACTTTGAAGAATAGATAGAAGTTTTCCAAAAAAAAAAATCAAAAAAATCAAAGAGAACAAGCATTTTTTAAAATGAGATTTAAATTCCCGAGTAAAAAAAAATTGTATGGTAAAACATGTTATCTTATAAAATTATATATAATTTATTGGATCTGATTTTGCTAAATTTCATCCGAAAATTGGCCGCGCCAAAGTTATCTCATAATATCTTATAATATATGAAGTTACAGTTTAATATTTGATTGTATGTGATTTCATCCGGAAATTGGCCGCGCCAAAGTTATCCCAAATTATCTATTATTATGATTTTGTATTAAATATGATATAATATGATGTAATTTCATCCGGAAATTGGCCGCGCCAAAGTTATCTTAAAATATCCAATATCATGATTTTATATTAAATTGGATATTATATAATATAATTTCATCCGAAATTTGGCCGCGCCAAAGTTATCTTATAATATCTGATATCTTGATTTTATAAAAAAATTATTGGATACATTTTTATCCAAAAAATGTTTCTGTTTTTAGATTTATTTTTAGATATAATAATGTCAAACTGAAAATAAATAAAAAAAAAAAAAAACTTCGAACGGACGGGGATTAGAACCACAAGTCTTCCGTTTTGTAATCGCAATCTCTACCCTCTAGACCAGCGGACGTTGTTAGCAAATAACAACTTTAAAAGACTTAGTTTTAAATAAATTGATCGTATCTAATTATATCAAATTGATCTAACATATAGTAATATATGATTATATCCAATAAAATATGTTATTCACTTGTACACAATTTTCAAAAAGACTTAGAAAATTTTTGATAAAATTTGCAAAAAAAAAAATGGAATGACGTACAGCGCTATTAGGGGCTTCTATGGTAAGCTTAAACAATAATTTTAATGTAGCGGTATGCCTTATTTCCAAGTCATAGGCTTCCAAAGTGAAATAAGACTTTGGCTTATAAATTTGAAATTTTTCATGGAATCAGGAAATCAGAATTAGATTTGAGATCGCGTTCCAAAAATCATTGATAATTTGATAATTTAAACCAAATATAGCTATTATTAACTATATAAATGCAATATAAATTTTTAAAAATGATTGCAAAAATTCAAAAAGTAAAATTTTTTAAGTTCTAAAAAAACAAATGCAATAAAAAAGTGTTTTCTATTTAAAAAAAAAAATAAAAAAATATATTTTTTTCTGGAATCGAACTCGGGTTCCCAAAAATGATAGATAATTTTATAACAAATTAAATATAGTTATATATAACTATATAATAGCAATATAATTTTTTAAAAATGATTGCAAAAATTCAAAAAAAGAAAAATTTTTAGTTCTAAAAAAAATAAATGCAATAAAAAAGTGTTTTCTATTTAAAAAAAATAAAAAAAATATATATTTTTTTCTGGAATCGAACTCGGGTTCCCAAAAATTATAGATAATTTTATAATAAATTAAATATAGTTATATATAACTATATACAAGAAATATAATTTTTTTAAAATGATTGCAAAAATTTCAAAAATGAAAATTTTTTAGTTCTAAAAAAATAAAATGCAATAAAAAAGTGTTTTCTATTTAAAAAAATAAAAAAAAAACTTTTTTTTTCTCGACTGGGCCGGGAATCGAACTCGGGTTCCCAAAAATCATATGTAATCTTATATGATCCAATAAAAAGTTTTGTATTACCATATATGTTGACACACAAAAATAAATTTTGAAATACTAGCATATATAATTATATATGGCTAGTTGTTTGGTCAAAAAAATATTTTTTATATACATGATTATATCAGAATATATATTCCATTACATATGCGACCATTTATAGATATATATTGAGTTTAGACGAAATTTGCGTATATATAGTAGCATACAAACACAGATATGTTATCGTGTAAGACACATATAATTATATCTATTATTTTTGTTGGAAATTTTTTTAGTATGGAACCATATATAGTTTTAAATGGTATAATATTAGTCATATATAATTATACATAAATTGATACTGGATTTTTTGTTTAGTAAAGTCCTATATATAATTAGATATAAAGTCACGTATAATAATGTATGAAATCGGATTAAGTTTTATGTGCAACGTATGATTAGATCTACCATTTATATTAATATATTATGAACAATATAATTAGATATGACTTTATATGACATCATTTAAAAAAATTGGAAAATTTCAAAGTGAGATATAATTTTATACTTTGACTCATATAGTTTTATATGGTTTTATGAAAACATATAAAATAATATACATTTATATAAATTCCTTTTTACTCGGGTTCTTAAACTTAAAACTCGCATAATTTTGGAAATATAGGTACGCAAAAAAACAAAAAAAAATAAATTTGGACCATTTTTAAAGAAGTTATAGGTGCAAGAGATAGGGAAAGAAATTTTTGGAAAATCTAAAAAAAAAATAAAGTTTCCGATTTCGCATGGAATTCCACATATATAGATACAATTTTATTTTTTTAAATAAATATTTATAGTAAAAAAAAATTACAATTAAGAGAAAAAAATTTATTTTGTCTAATTATAAAAAAAATTTGCAGGATGGCACTTCGGTTTGACTATTTAAGCTTCCGACTAACAAAAAAGAAAATAAGAAGTACTACAGTTTTCATTTTCTTAAAACCAAAATGGTTTGTAACTTTGCGTTGTATCTCAGATAATAGTTCACCTGCTGGTGAATAAACCCGTTTTTCACCAGCTGTTGAATTAAATGTAACGTTATTATTTTTCATCAATATTTGTTTTTTGTTCATTAATATTTTTGTTCCCCAATATATTTTTTTTTTCATCAATATTCTTTTTTCATGAATATTTTTTCTATCAATATTTTTTCATAAATTTTTTTTTAAATCAATTTTTTTTTTTTCATCAATATTTTTTCATTAATATGTTTTTTTCATAAATATTTTTTTTTTTTTTCATCAATACTTATTTTCATCAATATTTTTTTCATATTTTTTTTTTTTTCATCAATATTTTTTTATCAATATTTTTTTTCATCAATATTTTTTTTTTTTTCATCAGCATTACTTTTTCATTAATATTTTTTTCATCAATATTTTTTTTCGTAAATTTTTTTTGTATCAATAATTTTTTGCATCAATATTTTTTTCATCAATATTTTTTTCATCAATATTTTTTTTCATAAATTCTTTTTCATCAAATATATTTTTATCGATGACCTTTTTTCATTAAAAATTTGTTCGTATCAAAAAAGACCGATATTTCATTTCAATACGTTTTGCATGGAATGACAAATTAATATTGCGTTTTTTTTCTGGAACAATTTTGCTTTGGAAAGATTACCTATTTATACATCAAAACATTATCATGATTCAATGGTTGGGGCAAGAGTACATCTTATGCACAAATTCATTTGCATTCAAAATTGTGGGAGATATTCATGCACACAAAAAAAGTTTTCCAATGATCGACTTTCATAGTATTTATGAACAAATTCATCAAATTTATTAACTTTTTCATAATACTTATAAACTTTTTCATAGTAATTATAAATAAATCATTTTATGTGAAATTTAACATTTGTTCATAAATACTATGAATTTCGTTCATTGGCAAATATATTTTTTCTGTGTGCTTTTTATATATTTGGAGAACAGTTTTTGGGCAGAAAAAATGTCCTTGTATATTGAGGAAGTCTATTTGAAGAAATCTTTAAAGTATTAGAACTTAAAAAACTTTTAAAAATTGTATTTAGTTGGATATGCAATTAATTTTTTCCTAAAATTTAAGTTATGTTTAATTTTATCAGTGCACACTGGGCCGAGATGGTAGTTTTTTTTTGCCAAAACTAAAAAAATCAAAATTATTAAATTAAAAAAAGTCAATGCACTATTGTATTAAGTATGACTTGCTGCACCTTGTCTGTAATTTTTGTAAAAATCGGTACACCCATTCTCTTGGAATGATCCATCAAAGATAAAATATGTATGTTTAAATCTCCATATACCGTAATCAAAAAAGCTAACAAATTTATACATTCTTAAGGTGGGACCTTGTTTTTTTTTTGGAGATTAGTTTATTTGACAAAGGGAAGAACACCATGTAAATGGGCTCTTTTTCCTATTTTTTTCTATGATTTTTTGATATTTTTATGCAAATTTTGAAAAATTGTTCCATTTGAAATAGTTTTTTCAAAATGTTCCGCAACATAATCCAAAAGTTAGGATGCCAAAATGTTCGTTAGTTTACTAGCTTTCAGACTGACCTACCCGCTTTTGCCCGTTTTTTCATCTGCGTATAAAGTATCAATAGAAAGGGAGAAAAACAAATCCAAAGTTGTTAAAATGAGCCATTTTTAATTGAATTAAATTAATTTTATGAATTAACAATTTTCCAGTTTTTTTCTAAAGTACATACATAGTGTTTTTCTATATTAATACGGTATAAAATGAAACCCGGTTACCCAAAAACCCGAATACTCTAAAAAACCGGTTACGAGAAAAACCCGGTTACACGATAAATATTTTTTTATCACATTAAAATTTGTTTTCAATACATTAAAAAAAAATGGTACCCGGTTAGGCTGTCCAGACAGTTTTTTGAAAGAGTGTGGAACTTTTGATAACGATGAGTTAAAAAAAAGGGTTTTCACAAAAAAAAATTTATTATTTTTTTTTTTTTTCAATTTTTGGTATTTCATTTTCATTCGTGTAAACGGGCAAGTTTTTTTTTAAAGTAGGGATAAAAAGGATAACTCTGGCCCAGACATTTTTTTGAAAAGGTGAAACTTTCTATAACGATGAGTTTTTAAAAGGGGGTTTTCAAAAAAAAAATATTTTTGTTAATTTTTTTATAAATTTTGTTTCAATTCCATTTTTTAAAACGAGCACAAGCGGGCAACTATTATGAAAAGTGTGGATGGGAAGGATAATTCTGGCCCAGACAGTTTTTTGAAAGGGCCTGGAACTTTTGATAACGATGAGTTTAAAAAGGGGGTTTTTATAAAAAAAAAAATTTTTCTTTTTCAAATTTTTAATATTTTAATTTTATTTGCGTAAACGGGCACAAGCGGGCAAGTTTTTTGTTAAGTAGGGATAAAAAGGATTATTTTGGATAGGGCGTGAAACTTTTGATAATGATGGGTTTAAAAACGGGGTTTACAAAAAAAAAAAAAAAATTATAAACTCTTATTTCAATTAAATTTTTGAAAACGTGCACAAGAGGGCAAATTTTTTGGAAAGTGCGAATAAAAAGGATAATTCTGGCACAGACAGTTTTTTGAAAGGGCGTTGAACTTTTGATCACAATGACTTTTAAAAAAGGGGGTTTTCACAAACTATTTTTTATTTTTTTTTTTAATTTTTGGTATTTAAATCCATTTGTGTAAACGGGCACAAGCGAGTAAGTTTTTTGTAAAGTGGGGTTAAAAAGGCTTATTCTGGCCTAGACAGTTTTTTGCAAGCGCGTGAAACTTTTGATGACGTTAAGTTTAAAAAGGGGGGTTTCAAAAAAAGAAAATTTTTTTCCAATTTTTTATAAACTCTTATTTCAATTAAATTTTTGAAAACGGGCACAGGCGGTAAAGTTTTTTGGAAAGTGTTGATAAAAAGGATAATTCTGGCCCAGACAGTTTTTTGAAAGAGCGTGGAACTTTCTATAACGATAAGTGTTTAAAAGGGGGTTTTCAAAAACGAAATATTTTTTTCCATTTTTTTTATAAATTTTATTTAAATTTCATTTTTGAAAACGGGCACAAGCGAGCACCTTTTTTGGAAAGTGTGGATAGAAAGGATAATTCTGGCACAGGTAGTTTTTTAAAAGGGCGTGGAACTTTTGATAACGATGAGTATAAAAAGGGCGTTTTCAAAACAAAAACTTAAGTTTTCCAATTTTTTATAAACTTTTTTTTAATTCAACTTTGGAAAACGGTATATTCCCGTGATTTAAATGAAAATCACTCAAGCTCACGCGTGAATCACGTTAGTTTTAAAATCTTTTTTCAATTCCGTTTTTGAAAACTCTTAAATCACGTGATTTTAATGAAAATTACTCAAGCTCACGCGTAAATTAAGTTGTTTATTTGAGTCATGCAAATCACGGGACCAGAGACCATCTCCAATTCAAATACATAAACAAAAGAAAAGTGTCTCTTCATTTGTTCCATCAATAACATCTGTAAATTTTATTAAAAATGAAGTGTCCACCCTGAAACAGTTTCCTTGTAGGTCCGATTCCAAAAAGTTTTAAGTCACTTATTTATTACCCTAATTAATATAGGCTTATATTCTGCATTTCAAAAAAATCGATCAACATTTACGACCTGTAGAGACTTTTGGCCAAAAAACCTACCATCTCGGCCCAGTGTGCAGTGTAGAAATCTACAACCTTAACTTTCCGTCAATTTATAGTCAACTCTATTTATGATTAACCCCTGCATTGGATTTAACACCGTTATATGAATGTGTATGTAGTTGTAAAAGTTGCCTTTTTATTCGTTGTTCACTTGAATACTTTAAAATTTGGGTACTCGATACTTTGGAAGGATTTTTTGAAAAGGATTTTTTGAAAAAATTTCTTTAAATTGAACATCAAATTCAGGTGAAACAGGATTAAGGGAGTATCTTTGGGTACTAAGTGACCATTGGCTTACGAATTTCGACAAATTTCGATAAAGAACAAAATAAAAGCAACTTTTTTATTCTGAAATAAGTTGCATTTTTAATTTTATGTACAAACTGCAACTCTAAAAATATTAAGTAGTTACTTTTCCATACCGAGAACCATTTAAAATTCAACTACTCGATACCCAGTACTCAATATATGCAAAACACCATTTATAATACTGTGTAACACGATTTTGTATATTGGATGGAACCAAACAAAAAAAATGAAAGTATACCTATAATTGACATAAACTCCCGAAGGGTTTTGAAAACTCAGCTCGAGATCTTTTCTGAAAAACGTTTTGAATAAGTCAGAGAAATGTAATAAAACTAATTCTGAGGTAAATAATGTAAAGAGATGTCTTCGGTAGAATTTACTACAACATATTAACCCTCTATCTCCCATTTTTAGGGGTAATGTATGTACACAGAAAAAAAAATTTCCAATGAACGACTTTCATAGTATTTATAAACAAATTCATATAATTTATTAAATTTTTTATAATACTTATAAACTTTTCCATAGTATTTATGAAAAATGATAAATAGTTCTTAAATTTCACATATTATGATTTATAAATAAATACTATCAAAAAAGTATTATGAAAAGTTTATAAATTGTATGAATTTGTTCATAAATACTTTGAAAGTCGTTCATTGGAAAATTTTCTTTTTTGTGCAGGTCCTTTTTTTTCAAATAAACTCATAGAATACCAATAAAACTTGTTTAAACAATGTTCTAGAAAAATTTTCTGCATCAAATTTCACTGGGTGTTGTCAAAGCACAAAAGATTGTGAAAAATGTTCAAAATGCTTAAACAAATAAAATTGTAAATTATCACATCCACTCAAAAAAAGGTCAAAATGACTAGAAAAAGTCTCGTAATGCCATTTTACCAATATTTGACAGTTTTCCTTGTTTTTTAAATAGTTTTCGAACGAAATTTACATTTTTTTTTTTTTTGCAATTTTACAGTTTTTTTTGTATTTTCACAAATTTACAAGATTTTTTACAAATTAATGCGCATGTGGAGAATATGGTGAATAAGGCCTATGGCGTTCTTGGATTTATGAAACGCTGGGCGAAGGAATTTTCTGACCCCTATATAACGAAACAATTATTTGCCTCATTGGTAAGACCAATTTTGGAATTTGGTTGTATTGTTTGGGATCCATATTATGTCGTTCATAGTGATATGATTGAATCGGTACAGAAACGATTTTTACTTTTTTGTCTTAGGAACCTTAACTGCACAGAAAATAATATCGTGATTTTTTTTTTAATTAAAAATGGATTTGATATTAAATTTAACTTCAATTAAACATTTTAATTGATTCAATTAATGTTTTAATTGAATTCTTAACTTTACTGAAAATAAAAATAAAATAAACAAACGAAACCGGTTTTGTATGCATTAGTGTTAGTAGCAAATAAAAAAATAAAATGCAAAAAACAACAAAAAAAACTTTTGAACTATTGTTTTGTATATTTTGGTGGTAGCAGCCAATGAATACATAAAAGCAACAGAAAAATTTAGTTTTATTGTTTTCTTTAAGGCGAGCGGTCGTTGCGGATAAATTGTTTTGATAATAAAATGTGTACAGTTGTGTTTTGCACATTGAAATATAATACAATTTTTTTTGATTCAACTTTACTAAGACGTCAAAAATGCATGCAATAACAAGATTTAAAAATAAAAATGTAATTTTAAATAGTTGTTGATATTTTAAAATACTACTATAATGTTTCTATGCAAAACTATACCAAGTGTTTATATATAATAAAGAAAATAAATTTCTTAATAATGTAAAACAAAAACATTCTATGTTTATTTATTTTAGGTCATTTTTTGAAGTTCAACTTTTAAAATTAAATTGAGTTTTGATTTTTTTTCAATTAAAAATTTTATGTGAATCAATAAATCTATATTATTGATTTTCAATTTTATATTAATTTTTTTTTTAAATTTATTTTATTACAATTTCAATTGGTTTTCCATTTTATTTTCAATTAAAACTTTAATTGATTCAATTAACAATTTAATTAAGTTTTAAAACTATTTTCAAACAAAATGAGTAATTAATATGCGCATTTTCGTGATACGTCCGAAATCAATTAATTTTTTAATTGAATCAACGAATTTCGTAATTGAAATTCATTTTTATTTTTTTCTGTGTGGGGTCCGGAATATAGCAATCTTCCATCATATAATGGAAGATTGGCGTTGATAAAACTTCCTACTCTGAAGAGTAGACGTAGTATGTTGAATACTGTGTTTATTTTAAAGGTTATTAGGGGGAAGTTGATTTTGAATTTCTTGTCGGGAAGTTGTTTTTCAATATCCCTTTTCGGCCTACTAGATATTACAGCTTTCTATATATTGATTTTTGTCGCACGAATTATGCTTGTGCAGATCCTTTTCGTAGGATGTGCACTGATTTTAATACGTTGTACAGGTTTGTTGACTTTTCGGAGAATTATGCACTTGTGAAATCGACTATTTTGACATATTTGAATGGATTGCGTGACGATGATTATTTTAATTTCTTTGATCGTTTGTAGTTAATTCAGGACTATCAATTCTTAATTATTTGTAGAAGTTTTGTAGTTGTAGTAATTGTATAAAAATGTATTTAGTGTCATTATAATAAACCGACTGATGACTAAGAGTCTGTAGTTGGTTTATTACTATCCTTACTTATCCAGCCATATTCGCTATGGTTCGGACCATGGTGTGTACGTGTTCCTTCGTCGTGGGAACGAGCCCTCTCGGTCGGTTGGGGTGGGTAAGTGTGAGGTGGGACCGTTCGGAAAAAAAAAAAAATCTAGTAAATTTACGAGAATTTCTAGTAAGTTTTATTGCGCCAAAAAATTTATAAATTTACAATTTTGTTGGTAAAAATCTTGTAAATTACAAAAAAGTTCGTAATTTTTATTAGGAATTCTCGTAAAATAGGAGGTACACTCAAAAAAATACGTTAGTAGATTTACTAATTTTTTTTTGCTAATGCTAGTTAGCTAACATGCTAATCTCAAATTTTTAGTTGCTAAAATTTTTAGTTGCTAATCTCAAATTTTTAGTTGAGATTAGCATGTTAGCAAAAAATTCTTGTAAACTTCATTTAGCACATTAGCAATTTTAAACAAACTTTGAACTAATTTCTTTTGCTAAATTTGAAATTGAGTTGACAACATTTTTACCAAATTTTTAGCAAAAATAAATGATAATTTTTTTTTTATTTTCAGAAAACTTAAAATGGCGCTATCTCGGAAACTAAGCCATATAGAGCACAATGGAGGCCGTTTTTGGTTCTCGGGATCTCCATAGTATCGTCGGTCCTCTTCAAATGTGTGGACCCTAATGGGTCCTAACTCTGGATCCAAAAAAGTTAGCATTCCCGAAAATTTTAAAATGCTAATATCTCGGTAAATATTGCCTACACAACAAAAATTTCAAAAGAATTTTTGTAGCTCTCAACACGTAGAACAAGAAAAAAGCTCTCGGAATAATATTTTTGAAGTTATCGAGTTTTTTAATTCTCAAGACCCCAGTGGTCCCCTAAAATTACGTATCTCAAAAACTAAGCAAGGTAAATAGAAACGGACACAAATTTTGGATAAAAAACTATGACGCTTTTTAAGGAACCTAACTAGGTCTAGGCCCATCGGGGTCTGGACCTATTGGGTCTGAACCCAAGGGGGTCCTACAAATGTGTATGAACTAAGTTAAAAAAAAAATTCAGGTGACTAATTATTGGCAAAACATTTTTGCTAACTTTAGCAAAAAAATTGTGGGTTCAAAATCAGCAAATTTTCTTGTAGGTTTACAAGCTTTTTTTGCTAACATTACAGTTTTTTTTTTGAGTGTAGCAAAAAATATAGTAAAACCACGAAACATCCTTGTAAGTTTTACCGAGTCAAAAAAATTGTTAATTTACAATTTTTTTGCTGAGAAGCTTGTAAAATTACAAAATTATTGGTACAAAGCTTGTAAAATAACAGGGAATTCCTGTCAAGTAGGAGGTAAGAAAAAAATGTTACAATCTTTTCTCGTAATTTTACCAGTTTTTTTTTTTAAGTGTACAGTAAAAGATTTAAGAACATTTGAACCCACTTGGCGCATGTGCTCCATGGATGGATCACATAAAATAAAATAAAATAAAAAAAAAATAAAATAAAATAAAAAAAAAAAAAAGAACTCGATCTAATTTTTCCAAAACCCTTCGTGTGTTTTGGTACTCTCATTTTTTTTTTGTGCCATTCATGATACACTCGGTGACCCTAAATTTGCTGAACAGTGTAATATACACATGTAAACACACACACATCCACAAACTATGACTAGGTGTTGTTTCATGAAAATTAAGATTGATGGCAGCCAACAAACTATTTTGTATTCATACCGCCAGATTCTTAAACCGTTAAAATGGGATCAACGCGTAAATTGATGATATGTAGTAAAGTTGTTGCGATTGTAGGATTTCTATGTTGAGGTTTCTCTGGGTAAAATATGACATAACCACTATCGCGCAACAAACAAGACTATTTATAAGGTTAATAGGAATTCAGGTAATGATATGTATGTTATGGTGAATTCCAATGAACAGGATTGGCTTACGTTATGCAAAGGAAAAAAAATGTTTTATGTGTTGAAAATCTTAAATTTTATATAACATGCAATAAATAATTTAAGGAAATAGGATTTAAAAACTTTGTAGCCGTCAGAAACTGATATTTAAACAAGTAAAAAAGTTAAATTCGGCCTTGCCGAATGTAGTGATACCCTTCACAATTTCTAAAAGATTATTGCAAAAACTTTATTTAAAAGGAAATTACTTTTAAAAAAAAAATTCTTTGAAAAAAGAATTACCAAAAAAATTTTGGTAAAAAAAAATCCGCGATTTTTTTCTCTTTTTGCCAAAAGATATGTTAGTACTTGTTTAAATAACATTTGGTGTTCAAATATGTTCACATAAGTCAACCAGCAGCCGAATTAAAGGATTTTGTATTTTAAGGTTATGTTAAATGCACTAAAATTTTTGAGGTGTCCTTACATTTTCGTTCATAACATTTGAACCGCTGAACCGATATCGCTCATATGCAATACCAAACTTCTCGGGAGAACTTCCAATAAATATGTTAAGTTTCAGTAATCTACGTGTAATATTTTGGCTGTGATCACCATTTCCTTAGACAGACGGACAGGCGGACATCGCTGGAATGTCTTAAAATCGATCGGGGATCATGAATATATGGGGCATTCCATGTGAAATCGGACACTTTGAAAAACTTTTTTTTAGATTTTCACAATATGTTTACGGTTTTCAGTACCCTTCGAAAACTCCTTCGTGGAAAATTTTCAGATCTTTTTGATGACCCGTTCAAAAGATATCGAATTTTGAAAAATTGGTAGTTTGTTCCTTTACTCAAACTTCTTTTAATCATAACTTATTCAATAATGGTCCAAATTTCAATTTTTATTTTTCAAAATTTTTGTTTTTTTACGTACTTTTAAAAAAAAAAATCCCAAAAAATTCTTAAAAGCGCTCTAGTATGCGATTTTTAAGTTTTAAAATTTAAATCTCATTTTTGAAAATGTTTGTACTCTTCGATTTTTTTTAAATTTTTTTGTGTAAAACTTCTATCAATTCTTCAAATTTTTTGTCCAGGAGGATTGTGGGATAACGATTATTACTATTTTTTTAAAAAATTTTATTGTAATTTTCCAATCTTAAAATCATTTCTACTGCTCCAATGGTGCGTCATAGAGGGGTCCTTTATAAGACCGACCTCCATTAATTTTTACGTCTTAATATTTCTTTGGAACAAACTAATACCCTATCTCCAATTTCTAAGGGGGCTCCCACACAAAACGACATTTTTTAAAATTTGTTCCAACCGCTCTAACTGCCCTAATAGTGCCCTCAGAGCAACAAAATGTATGACCGACCCACAACATTTTTTTAGTCCAAACATTTTCTCTGAACACACCTACCCTCCATATTTAACTGTTAAGGCATTCCCCATACAATTTTTTTTATTTTTTTGTAAATTTGTTTTATTTAGTCAGCTTCTACCGGTCCAATGGTGCGTCCGAGAGGGGTCATTAGTGAGACCGACCCCCATTTATTTTTACCCTACAACATTTTTTCAAAACATACCTACGCCCTATCTCCACTCCCTAAGTAGGCTCCCATACAAATAACAGTTGGAGAAAATTTTATAAAAATGTAATTTTGTATGGGAGCCTACTTAGGAAGTGGAGATAGGGCGTAGGTATGTTTTAAAAAAATGTTGTAGGGTAAAAATAAATGGGGGTCGGTCTCACTAATGACCCCTCTCGGACGCACCCTTGGACCGGTAGAAGCTTATTAAATAAAACAAATTTACAAAAAATAAAAAAATTGTATGGGGACCGCCTTAACAGTTAAAGATAGAGGGTAGGCGTGTTCAGAGAAAATGTTTGGACTAAAAAAATATTGTGGGTCGGTCATACATTTTGTTGCTCTAAGGGCACTATTAGGGCAGTAAGAGCGGTTGGAACAAATTTTTAAAAATGTCGTTTTGTGTGGGAGCCCCCTAAGAAATTGGAGATAGGGTATTAGTTTGTTCCAAAGAAATGTTAAGACGTAAAAATTAATGGGGGTCGGCCTTATGAAGGACCCCTCTATGACGCACCATTGGAGCAGTAGAAATGATTTTAAGATTGGAAAATTACTATAAAATTTTTTCAAAAAATTTTAAAAAATAGTAATAATCGTTATCCCACGATCTTCCTGGGAAAAAAATTTTTAGAATTAATAGAAGTTTTACACAAAAAAATTTCAAAAAAACCGAAGAGTACAAACATTTTCAAAAATGAGATTTAAATTTTAAAACTTAAAAATCGCATACTAGAGCGCTTTTAAGAATTTTTTGGGATTTTTTTTAGAAAGTACTTAAAAAAACAAAAAATTTGAAAAAAAAAATTGGAAATTTGGACCATTATTGAAGAAGTTATGATTAAAAGAAATTTGAGTAAAGGAACAAACTACCAATTTTTAAAAATTCTATATCTTTTGAACGGGTCATTAAAAAAATCTGAAAATTTATTACGAAGGAGTTTTCGAAGGGAACTAAAAACTGTAAACAAATTGTGAAAATCTAAAAAAAAAGTTTTTCAAAGTGTCCGATTTCACATGGAATGCCCGATATTTCGATAAGTTACAAAAGGAACGACAAACTTATATATCGAGGGCCTATATTCAAAACCCTCTATCTTCCATTTTCACGAAAATGACTTTTTGATGGCAAAATATTCAGTAAAACGGCCCTCATCTATGGTGTAAAATTCAGAACAAAAACATTATTTTTTGCTATTTTATTTGCATTTTTGGTTTTCTCTATCTCTTACACAATTAATTTTTCTGAATGCAAAACCCTCTATCTTTTCAAATAATTAATTTATAAATATATTTTTTTTTAAATTTCATTACGCATTACATGTTTTAATACTAATTTTTGCATGCTGAACATGAATTTGTCAACAAAATTCCCGAATCAAGATTTTGGTCCACTGATGCTTATTTTTTCTCAAAATTCTTGTTTGACTTTTTTAAACAATATGGCTCAAAATTTTGATGTCTTGTGTACATTATGAAACAAAAATTTTAATCTTAAAAATCGAGATGCTGATCAGCATCTGTGGACCAAAATCGCGTTTTTAATTTTTGACTATTTTTTACATAACATACTCAACAGTTTGTCATCTTTTAAGATGAATTCGGTAAAAAAATATTTTTTGTCCCAAAAATCCGCACCTGTGGACCAAAACCGCGACTTCGGAATTATTTATAAGCCGTTATCATTAATAAATCACGTTAAAAATTTACCGATGTCGTAAATGAAATCATAATAATTCATTATTATTAAAATGCAAAACCCTCTATCTGATCATTTTCATTCATATACTTAATATTTTTGAGAAACAAAACCCTCTATCTTTTATAATATCTCCAATAGTGCGAAATTTTAAAAACTAATTATATGTGAGATTCAGTAGTTGATTTAAAAAAATATTGTAGAATATCGAATTTTAATTACTCTTACAATACGCGAAATAAACAGTATTTTGGCTCTCCTGAAAAGTTGTGTTTTTTAAGATAGAGGGTTTTGAATATAGGCCCTCGATATACCATCAATCACTAGAGTCGATGGTATAAAAACGGAATAACATTGGAAGAAAGTTTAAGTGTTTTCAACAGACAGGCGATCATCACTAGGTTGTCTTAAAAATCTTTATACTGATATCTACAAACGGCATGACAAACTCATATATACCCTCTATCACTAACAATTAGTAGAGAATATAAAAACAATGCAATTCCCCAAAATCTTCAAATTTAACAATATTTTCACAATTTCATTAATTTAATTTCTCTGTGCAATTTTCCAATATTTTCCTTTCTAATGAACTGAAAATTTCCCAGACAAATAATACAGATGAACCAAAAAAAAATCTGATTAAACCAAAAAAAAAAAAAATCCTTCGGTATTCTTGCTTCCTAATGCAACATAATCAACTGACTAGCAACATTATAGGATGCAATCAACTGTTCGTAATGGTAATAAACACATACATATAACCTTTCAACAATTGCAACATTCACATACAGCAATATGTTCACATACATACATATGTATGTATCAAGGGATGATATCTGTATTAGTGAATGTATTTATACATAGAATCTTGTTTGAAGCCAAAGTAAACATGAATGGACACGTTAAACCAAATAAACGACTACTTAAAACGACAACTGTCGCAGCAGACCACATTCACCTTATATTCTTTACTTTTTGCTTCTATATATTTTTGGTAAAAACAGTGACATTTAAAATTGAGTTAACATATTGTAAGAGGAGCTACTATCATAAAGTCGTACTCGCCAATTGTGGTCTCTTAATAACTACACTACTAAACATTTTGAAAAGATCTTGATGCGACTGGGATGCGACCTCTTGCAGTTAATTGCAATTAATTGCAATTGTTCTACACCTTTTCCAATTGAAATTCAGAAAAGATCAATTGTAATTCAGAAATCCCAATTGAAATTCAGAAAAGCACAATTGAAATTCAGAAATCATAATTGAAATTCAGAAAAGCCCAATTGAAATTCAGAAATCACAATTGAAATTCAGAAAAGCCCAATTGAAATTCAGAAATCACAATTGAAATTTAGAAAAGCCCAATTGAAATTCAGAAATCACAATTGAAATTCAGAAAAGCCCAATTGAAATTCAGAAAAGACCAATTGAAATTCAGAAAAGAACAATTGAAATTCAGAAAAGCCCAATTGAAATTCAGAAAAGCACAATTGAAATTCAGAAATTGTAATTGAAATTCAGAAAAGCACAATTGAAATTCAGAAAAACCCAATTGAAATTCAGAAAAGCACAATTGAAATTCAGAAAATCACAATTGAAATTCAGAAAAGCACAATTGAAATTCAGAAAAGCATAATTGAAATTCAGAAATCGTAATTTAAATTCAGAAAACCCAATTGAAATTCAGAAATCGTAATTGAAATTCAGAAAAGCCCAATTGAAATTCAGAAAATCACAATTGAAATTCAGAAAATCACAATTGAAATTCAGAAAAGCCCAATTGAAATTCAGAAAAGCACAATTGAAATTCAGAAAAGCACAATTGAAATTCAGAAAAGCACAATTGAAATTCAGAAAAGCACAATTGAAATTCAGAAAAGACCAATTGAAATTCAGAAAAGCACAATTGAAATTCAGAAATCGTAATTGAAATTCAGAAAAGCCCAATTGAAATTCAGAAAATCACAATTGAAATTCAGAAAATCACAATTGAAATTCAGAAAAGCCCAATTGAAATTCAGAAAAGCACAATTGAAATTCTGAAAAGCTCAATTGAAATTCAGAAAAGCACAATTGAAATTCAGAAAAGCCCAATTGAAATTCAGAAAATCACAATTGAAATTCAGAAAAGCCCAATTGAAATTCAGAAATCGTAATTGAAATTCAGAAAAGCCCAATTTAAATTCAGAAAAGCACAATTGAAATTCAGAAAAGCCCAATTGAAATTCAGAAAAGCCCAATTGAAATTCAGAAAATCACAATTGAAATTCAGAAAAGCCCAATTGAAATTCAGAAATCATAATTGAAATTCAGAAAAGACCAATTGAAATTTAGAAATCACAATTGAAATTCAGAAATCACAATTGAAATTCAGAAAAAGTAAACAAACCAATTATGAGTCACCACTACATAGACACATTAAACAAATGCTGTACAACTATGAGAGTATTTAACTTTATTCTCTTGCTACGTATTGTAGAGAGCAGGCAGACAATAATACACTCATAGAATGTTGTAGGTAAAATTTAGTTTAACAGAATTTTTATTATTTTTTGTAAATTAATTAATATAGTGAACAAAAAGTCAGTTTCACTTAATGTTACCTTAAGCATTTTATGAGTGTATTGTCTGTCTGCTCTCTATAATACGTAGCAAGAGAATAAAGTTAGATACTCTCATATACACATTTCTGTACTGCATTTGCATAATGTGTCAATGTTTGTTGTGGTGACCAGCGTTGCCAGTTTTTGTTGTAATTTGTCCCCAAAAAATCGCCAAATCGACTTTAACTTATCATAACTTTCTAAATAAATGCCGGATATCTTTTATTTTGGTCAAATTGGGTTTGCGAACATTTTTTCTATAAGACTGATTCATAAAAAAAGTAATTGTTCATAGTAATATAACTTTAAATGTGTTGACTACTTAAAAAAAAGATGCACAATTTTCTATTCAACATTTTGCTACATAATTTTTGTGTACGTGGATCTGGACTTTGTTTAATTGGTCAGACTTACAGAAAACATGTTCACGAATCCAATTTGACCAAAATAAACCTTATTCCCCATTTATTATAAAAGTTATGATGAATCAAAGTCGATTTGAGGATTTTTTGGGGACAAATTACAACAAAAACTGGCAACGCTGGTGGTGACTAATAATTGGTTTGTTTACATTTTCTGAATTTCAATTGTGATTTCTGAATTTCAATAGTGATTTCTGAATTTCAATTGGGCTTTTCTGAATTTCAATTGTGATATTCTGAATTTCAATTGATCTTTTCTGAATTTCAATTGTGTTTTTCTGAATTTCAATTGCGCTTTTCTGAATTTCAATTGTGATTTTCTGAATTTTAATTGTGATTTTCTGAATTTCAATTGGGCTTTTCTGAATTTCAATTACGATTTCTGAATTTCAATTGGGCTTTTCTGAATTTCAATTGTGGTTTTCTGAATTTCAATTGGGCTTTTCTGAATTTCAATTGGGCTTTTCTGAATTTCAATTGGGCTTTTCTGAATTTCAATTGTGATTTTCTGAATTTCAATTGTGATTTTCTGAATTTCAATTGGTCTTTTCTGAATTTCAATTACGATTTCTGAATTTCAATTGGGCTTTTCTGAATTTCAATTGGTCTTTTCTGAATTTCAATTGTGCTTTTCTGAATTTCAATTGTGCTTTTCTGAATTTCAATTGTGCTTTTCTGAATTTCAATTGGGCTTTTCTGAATTTCAATTGTGATTTTCTGAATTTCAATTGTGATTTTCTGAATTTCAATTGGGCTTTTCTGAATTTCAATTACGATTTCTGAATTTCAATTGGGTTTTCTGAATTTCAATTACGATTTCTGAATTTCAATTATGCTTTTCTGAATTTCAATTGTGCTTTTCTGAATTTTAATTGTGATTTTCTGAATTGCAATAATGCTTTTCTGAATTTCAATTGGGTTTTTCTGAATTTCAATTGTGCTTTTCTGAATTTCAATTACGATTTCTGAATTTCAATTGTGCTTTTCTGAATTTCAATTGGGCTTTTCTGAATTTCAATTGTTCTTTTCTGAATTTCAATTGGTCTTTTCTGAATTTCAATTGGGCTTTTCTGAATTTCAATTGTGATTTCTGAATTTCAATTGGGCTTTTCTGAATTTCAATTGTGATTTCTGAATTTCAATTGTGCTTTTCTGAATTTCAATTGTGATTTCTGAATTTCAATTGGGCTTTTCTGAATTTCAATTATGATTTCTGAATTTCAATTGGGCTTTTCTGAATTTCAATTGGGATTTCTGAATTTCAATTGTGATTTCTGAATTACAATTGATCTTTTCTGAATTTCAATTGGAAAAGGTGTAGTGATCGAAAATCTGATCTCCGAACTTTTCCATCACATTAGGTTTTTGAGAAAATTGAGGTCAAAGTTAAAAAAAAATCGAAGTTATATGCATTTTTGACAACTCATAGCGGATGAACACGATGTGATAGCGACTCAAAAATAAGTTAAGGGTAAAGCTTAAACATTGCTCTTATTGGTGCTAAACTCATTTTGTCAGTCGCCTTACCCTTAGAGCACCAATTGTCAATCAATGATGTTTATTTACAAAAAAAAAATCCGCTTTAAATCATATAAAAAAAACTTTATGCAAATGGAACGCCTTCTTATACACATGATTACAATTATTTACCTGGTCACAAATCCGGTCTCTAAACTTTTCTATTACATCAGGTTTCTGAGAAAGTTGACATACAAAAAATCGCGTTTTCGGACATACTTGACAACTTACAGCGGATGAACCCGATGTGCGGACGACTTCAAAATAAGTCAGGGGTAAATCTCAAACATTGCTCATTAAGGTGAACAACTCATTTGATGAGTCGCTTTAACCGTTGAAGCACCAATTGATTTAATAAGGAATTTGCCCCTAAAAACTTTTTTCGATAAGACACCACTGAAAGACAATTGGTAGTGTCCGATCGAAAAGTTCGGCCAAAAAACGTAATTTAATCAAAAATTTGGTATTTGGAAGTACTTTTAACAACTTTTTTTATATGGGGTAGAATTGTTGAGGCGATGGAAGACGATTCTGAGTTTAAAATTTAAGAACGAGTACAAAGTTAAGCCACAATTTCGAAGTTCGGTAACCGAACTTTTTTTAATTTGGACGAACGTTCGGTTACCGAACATCTAAATTGGTGCTTAACCTCGTCCTCGCCATTAAATTTGAAAGTCAGAATAGTCTTCTATCGCTTAAACAAACAAACGGCCATCAGAAAAAGCTGTTAAAAATGCTTGCAAATATTAATTTTGGCCAATACCGTTTTTTGGCCGAACTGTTCGGTCGTACACTAACAATTGGTGCCCAAAGGGTTTAGGCGACTGACCAAATGAGTTTTGCATCTTGAAGAGAATTGTTTAAAATTTACCCTCGACTTATTCTGAAATCGCCATCAAATCGGGTTCATCCGCTATGAATTTTCAAAAATGCCCAAAACGAAAATTTTTTTGAACTCTGACCTGAATTTTCTCAAAAACCTGATGTGATGGAAAAGTTTGGAGACCGGATTTTTGACCAGCAGACCTATTGTAATCAAGTGTATAAGATCGCGTCCCAGCCACATTTTCGATGTTTAGTGGTACTATCGATTACTGTATCAGTTGTGAGGATGAGTACTTTAGGTTAGTGGGTGGCAGAGTTAAAGACTTCTCACATTGACCGGATAGTCTATAGCGAGACCACAATAATTCCTTGTACAGTAAGTGTACCTCTGGGCTGGGAAAAGTTTTCTTACAGATCCGAAGGATTTTAGAAAAAATAGTCTGTCTTCTTTTTTGTTAAAGGCAATGGAACGAATGATAGACTCATATTTGCGTAGAGTGATTGACACGAGGTTGCTTTCGACAAGGCAACATGCATACAGAAAGAGTATATATATATTTCCTTTTATTTATATAAATTAATTGACAGTATAAATATCTTCAAATTATATAAAAGTTCATGTTGAACATAGGGCGTCTGTAAATTCTCTCCATTTTATACGATCGGCGGCTAAAGACTTGATTTGGTTCCACGATTTGTTGCAGCTTTCGACTTCTCTTTTAACCATTCTTACCCAGGTATTTCGGGGACGACCTTGTAGACGATGACCCTGAGGGTTCCAGTCAAGTGCAGCTCGTGTGATTTCGTTACTTGGTCTGCGTAGTATATGGCCTATCCAAGACCATTTGCGACGTTTAACCTCAATCTCGATTGGTACACACTTTGCAATACATAAAAGCTGCTCATTTGTTACCCAGCAGGGCCAGAAGATCCGAAGGATTTGTCTAAGGCAGCGGTTAACAAAAGTTTGCAATTTCCTTTGGGTGGTTTGCGTTGTGCTCCAGGTGGTGCAACCATAGAGAAGGACAGATTTTACGATGCAGTTAAAGATTCTAAGCTTTGTGGCCTCTGTATTTGTTTGTTCCATTACTCCATCTAGGAGGATAAGGAATAATGTGGGAGACAATACGCAACCCTGTCTTACTCCTGCATTGTATAAAAACGATTGGCTCTCTTGTCCTTCAAATCTTACTCTACATTCAGCACCATTATATAGCTCGCGAATGAGTTCAATTATCTTATTGGGAACACCTTTGCTCCTCAGCGCTGCCCAAATAGCTGGCCTGTATACAGTGTCAAAGGCACGTTCAAAATCAACAAACAGCATATACAAATGGCTGTTATATTCTTGCGACTGTTCAATAATAATTCTGAGGGTGTTAATATGGTCTGCACATGATCTTCCTGGCCTGAAACAGAAAGAGTAGATCAACAGAAACAGCTCTTCGTGAGCTAGTTGGTTTCATCAAGAGATCACTTTCGGTGAAGGAGGCATTTCTTGATAATTTCATTTCAGACTTGATAAGTGTGGCACTGTCTGGTCTGGGAGTGAAGTTTGGTATCGTTTTAATTATGGAAAATCTACTTGCTAATAGACGTCTAAAGTCTGAATTGACAGCGTCTGTCATATCCCGATTTATCAATAGAGGCACAATGGAGGTGTTCTTTCGCCACTTCTTTGGAACCTGGCACTGAATTCAATGCTGCTCTCTCTAAAAGAACGTGGTTGTCATGTTGTCGCATATGCTGACTATGTCGCGATAGCGGTAAGGGGAAAGCGTCTACCAACATTGAGAGACATTATTCAGAGTTCTCTGAAATATCCGTCTAGATGGTTAAGAAGCTGTGGCCTGGGAGTTAATCCAAATAAACCACAGCTTGTCTTGTTAACAAGGAAAAATAAAATTTCTGCTTTTGATCCTATTTCTCTGGACGGCACTGAAATCGCCTTCTCAGATGGAGTCAAGTATTCTAGATAGGAAGTAGAATTTCCGGCGTAATATTGAGGAACGGATGATAAAAGCAACGATTGCCTTATAGAGCAATCGTCGTTAATTGCATTTATACAGTAGTGGTTCTACCATAGGCAGTATGCTGCTACGTCGGCAATTTTCAATGGAGGAGCGGTGATTGAGGCCATAGCCCGATCTTAAAGAAGAGAAAAATACCACAAAATGTAGACAGTTCTCCCTCTATGATACCATCAATAGCACTATGATACCATCGAGGGTGTCTTAGATGAGGGATATTCTGGGTAGTGGAGATTCCATTGATTTTTACACGGATGTATCGAGGCTGCACGAACAAGTGGGCGCTAGCGTCTATTCGGAAGAGCTTGGATTGAGCATGGCTCGAATATTAACAGATCATTGCAGTGTTTACCAAGCAGATATGCAAACAATAAAGGAAGTGGCTGACTGGTTGAGTTGCAGTGTCTTGGCTACAACCACTGCCAAAATCTATTCTGACAGGCATGCTGTGGTCAAGTCCCTGGAGTTTGAAAACACTATCTGCCCTTAACTGCCGCACATCTTTAAAGGAAATGGAAAAGCAGATTGACATACGACACATTTGGGTCCCAGGGCACAGACACATTGCAGGGAATTGCAAAGCCGATGAGCTTGCAAGACTGTGAACTACCATACTGGTTCCAACAGAATTGAAATGTGTTGGTATGCCTCTAGAAACTTGCCAGCAAAATCTACGGCTTTGTTCCGTGACGGAGACTAATCAGAGATGGGTAACTGGATGGACGTGTGACACAGTACGACAGATCTGGCCTTCTCTTAATCAGAAGCGTACAAGTGAGCTGAGATCACTTCCAAGATGAGAAATTTCGACGGTAATTACCGGACACTGTCTTATAGTAAAGCACGCAAAGTGGTGAAATGTCCCGTCAAATGTCTTTTGTCGGAGATGTGTGGATGAATAGGAGTTGGAAACTATCGAACTCTTCATCGGCCATTGCCCGGCACTTTCTGGTCAGAGACTTCCTTCACGAGAAGAGAAATTTCGACGGTAATTACCGAACACTGTCTTATAGGGAAGCACGCAGAGCGATTAAATCTGCCGCGATGAAGAGGAGTTGGAAACTATCGAACACTTCATTTGCCATTGCCCGGCACTTACTGGTCAGAGACTTGCTTCACTGGGAAAGGATGCTGCACGATCTTTCTGATTTGTCAGATGTCAAAATTCAATATCTTACGAGTTTCATAAGAAGCTCAAATTGGTTTGATGGCAGGTATCAGTAGGGAAGTTTTTTACGGTCCCGTGGTATCACAACGGACCTCATAGTAAATGTGTGCTGACGTTAAACGACAGCAGCCATACAACCTAACCAAACCTACCATTCAGGAAGTCTTAAAGTGGGGCATTCCGGGTAGTTGAGATTCAGTAGATTGGTTAAGTTGCAATGTCTTGTCTACAACCACAGTCAACATCTATTTTGACAGTCAATCCACGGTCATATTCATGGAGTCAATTTTTGATTACCGGACACTGTCTTATAGGAGAGCACCGCTTAACGTATTGTCAAATGACTTTTGCCGGAGTTGCATGAATGAAGAGGAGTTGAAACCATCGAAAACTTCATCTGCCATTGCCTGCACTTTCTGGTCAGAGACTTGCTTCACTGCGATCTAGGGAGCTGCACGATATTTCTGATTTGTCAGATGTCAAAATTTAACATTTTAGGAGTTTCATTAGTATCTCAAATTGGGTTTATGGCAGGCACCAGTAGGAAAACCTATTGCAGTCCCGTGGTATCACAATGGATCTTAGAGTCTACATCAGCACAGTAAAACGTCTGCAGCTCTCACAACCTAAACAAAGTGTACGTCAGTTCCATCTGTTAAGTGAGAGTACATAGTTAGTGTTCTTAGTATTGTAGCATGACCACAATCTTCAACTGATCAATCTTATTATTAGCTCTTTCCACTTTCTGCTATTATTAAGTAGCGATCTGAAGTGTTGGATTGGTGGATCGATATGTACAGAAATGCAAATACTATCAGCACTTTGTTTCGAGAACTCGTCCGCTTTTTTTATTGCAATAATAAATTCAAACTATACCCCTCAATTCCAATTTTAACTGTATTCATATGTGTGATTCAATTTTGATCCTTGAACTCTAGACATACAAACAATTTTTATATTTTTGTTCATCTGGAAGTATAATATGCTGAAATGTTCTTAGATTGTAATATTTTTCTTGCACTTTTTTTTTTGTGTTTGCCTTGCATTTTTTTAAGCCAACACAATTTTTTCTCAGTTCATCTTTTGTTCATGTGTGTGCTGTTCAGCTGTTTCGTTTTTCGTTTTTCAACAGCACGTGACATTTTGTTGGTAACACTAGTTTGCTATTCAGCTTAAAAATAAAGCAATCATTGTGTCTATATTTTGATACAATTTAAGAGCAACAACACATTTATTTAACCGTTCATAAGGGATATCATCAGATATGTTAGAAAATAAATTCATTTATTATTTGTTAGAAAATAGAAAATTTCCAGGCAAGTGACGACTGCAGTTTCCACCATCAGAACAGAACATAACTTCTTACATTATTCTAAGAAATGGCTCCCACGTAGGGGCTTAATTCCAAATAGCACAGTTAAAGCACAGAAACCACTGCCAACGAAAAATAGGCGGGCCAAATGCATCCTAGTTAATAATTTTAAAAACTAATGTGACTGATGACTGACTGATATACTAATCACACATCATTCATTGATATACTAACCCCTGAAGCTAGAGACCTGAAATTTGAAATGCAGGTTTTAGAAATATTGATTTTAATTGGCTAAAATAGGTAGAAAATAGTACTTCGATACTTTATTGCCAATGTTGCTATTTATACTTAAAATATGGAATGTAGGTTCACCTACCGGAAAAAGGATCCACCATTCCTGGGTTTTTGCCTATGTTTATTCTAAAGGGGGTTAAAATGTGTAAAATTTGTACTTTTGGTCCTTTTTTATATTTTCTGAAATAATGGTCAAAGAAACATGAAATTTGGAATGTAGTATTCTTTGTTGAAAAAAACATTCTGGAAAAAGTACTTTTTGAAAATCCAAGGTGGTTCCTTTTTTTGTACTTTTTATATTTCTAACATAATTGTCGTAGAAAATTGATATTTGAAATGTAGGATACTTAATAAGAAACAAAAACATTCTGGAAAAAGTACTTTTTTGAAATTCCATTTTTATGGTACTTTTTATATATCCTAAATAATTATTCTACCTACTTGAAGTTTGGAATGTAGGATCCTTCGTTAAAAAAAAAAATATTATGGAAAAAATACATTTTGGAAATTCCTTTTCTTATGGCCGTAATTTCAAGGAATAGATATCTATCACTTTGTAGATATCTATCGTGTAAAAGAAAAATTTTAATTTCTACCCATAGGTAAGACACATCGGGTAGGTAAACTAAAGTGTATCGTACACGATAGATTTTGGTTGGTTTATTCTTTAGGTAAATTTCCTTTTAAAAAATAATGTCAAATTATTGCAGAAAAAAGGCAAAAAAAAAACATTGAAATGATTATAAAAATATTAAATTTATTTAACAAACAAAAAAACAAATTTATTATATGTACATATTTGCTGAAATAGAATTCCAGAAGAGTTCTGCATTACTTTAGGGAAAAAATCAATTCAAAATTTGGAATGATTCGGCTATAGACGATTCCGAAAAAATTTACCAAACAATAACGAGTAGAATTACTAGAAATATACCAGCAGCAAAGGTTGACCGTTCAATTAAAGTAAACAGCAATTTCTTATCTGTTGAGAAATTAACACTTGATGTTGTCCAACCATCTGTATTACATATCACCCTTTTAATGTTTCCCATTCTTTTTTTTAGACTCTTCTTCAATACATCATATTTGGATCGTAAGTTTTCTGCATCTGGGAGAAATCTTCCACGATGTTATACTTCACTGATTTCGGTCACATATTATTTTTAGTTGTTCGTTTCCAAAACACTTTTATATTGATAGACCAAATTGTTAATGTTGTTTTTCACGTTCCGTTAAATTCGGGCTTTGTTTATTCCCTTTTTAGACATGTTTTAATATAAAATTTTAATTATAAAAATAAATCGTAAAAAATTTATTAGCTTTTGAAAATAAAAATAATATTTGACAAATATTTTTGACACAAAACAAAACGTCGAAAGCTATTGTTGCCATATTTTTAAACATTTGTTTTCGGTACATACACGTAGGTAAAATAAACGTTAAAATTAGCAAAGCAGTTTAACCGGCTAGTTATCTATATGTTAAAATTACGGCCATTAATGGTGTAAAATTGGTAAAAAATGTACTTTTGGTACTTTTTATATTTCCTACAATAATGATCCCAGAAACTTGAAAATTGGAATGTAGGATCCTTCGGTGAAAAAAACGTTCTGGAGAAAATACTTTTGGAAATTTCATTTCTATGGGCTTAAAACGGGTAATATACTTTTTGTACCTTTCATATTTCGTGACATAATGGTTCTAAAAACTTGAGAATTGAAATAAAGCATCCTTCGGTGAATTCATTTTCAGAAAAATACTTTTTTTGAAATTCGGTTTTTGAGCAGGGTAATAAATTGTACTTTTGGTACCTCTTATATTTTCTGAAAAAATTATCGTAGACACTTGAACTGTAGGATGCTTCGGTAAAAAAAAAAACATTATAGAAAAATAACTTTTTGTAAAGTCTGTTTCTTAGCGGGGTTAAAAAGTGTACTTTTGTTACACTAAAAATATTTTGTAGGCAAAAACAAATGAAAAACATATTTCAAACAACTGATAAGATATTTGAAAACCATTCGAGTAATTATTCATTTGTTTTAACAAACATCAACATTTATTTTTTACTGTTAATAAAATTTTCTAAAATTAATAACATTGAACATAAAAAATAACGTCACTTTCATTTTTTACCAAGAAATTCAAAAAAAATAACCTCCCGGGTGAAAATGTCCATGTATGTTCATACATGTTCATACATGCTCATATATGATTCCATGTATGATAGTATATGAACAATATATGGAAATGTATGTCATATATGGGAGCATATACGAACATACACAAGTAATGTAATATTCCATATATGTAAATGTATGCAACTATATATGCTATGCATCTGCATACATGTCTTAAAAACAATTTTTTTAAAGGTTGGGTTCGGCAGAACTTTGCAAAATTGGACGAAGGTCATGTATGGGTTCAGTCTGAAAAAGTCATTAGGTTGGACAATAATGATCATACATCATCAAGATTGATTATAATTTTTGTATTCTATAGGCGAATATGAACGGCACTAAAGTAAACAACCAAATTTAGAAGAAAATTCGAACACTCTGACGGTATTACTGTCAGAGCTGCGAATGATTTCATCCCTTAATAAGATTTGGTGTTAGGAATTAAACTTTTATGATTGCATTCCCCAATTACAATTTATTGAATGAATTTACATTTGATTTTAAAATGTAGAATGAATTCGGTTTCTTTTTCATTCGACTTTGAAATTGAATGCGTAAGTTTTTATAAATTCGATTTTAAAAAGTCTCATGAATAATAAATAAATGAAATAAAGAATGCATTCAGTTTTTAAAATTCTCATAAACAAGAATTCGATTTAATGGTAAAAATCGAATCCATTCTAAGAAATATTGATATTTAAAGATAATTGTATTCAGTGACTATAAAAATCGAATGTATTTTATTTGTAAATTCATTCGAAAAGTGGTTAATTCTTCGAAGCTTTGATTATCCTAAAGTACCATAAAGTCCAAAGTATATTTTTAAAATATTCGTTAGTTTTTATTAAAAAATCAGTGTCATAAATTAGTACAAATTATTTATATTTGAAAAAATTTCAATTAATAGACGTTTTATGGAAAAAAAAAAAAAAAAAAATTTACATACTAATTCATGTATGACAATGTATGATCATTAATGTACATGTACCCTCAAATTACGGATATGCACTTGTATGGACATCCATATATGCATCATATATGAACATACATGGTCATTTTCACCCGGGCTACGAAAGCATTAAAAATTAATGATTAATGATAAAAAGCAAAAAAGTTTGTTTTATTTATACCTCAGGAAATAAAAAAGTACCAAAAAGTGTACTTCCGGTACTTTTAATAAAAGGTACTTTTAATAAAAGGTACTTTTTATAAAAGGTACTTTTAATGAAAGGTACTTTTTATAAAAGGTTCTTTTTATTAAGGGTACTTTTTATAAAAGGTGTTTTTTATAAAAGGCACTTTTTTATAAAACCCGAGTAAAAATTTTTATATGATCCAATATATAATGATATCTAACACAATATATATTTATACGCAATTTGATCCGAATAATGGTGGATATTTTTGCATTAAAAAAGATCAACTTGTATAAAATATCATTTGATTTCATCCGAGTTTTGACCAGATATTGCCATATATTGGTGGATCTAATTAGATCTAATTGCATAAAAAACATATAAAATCCTGGTGTTTTTTGGTTTGGGTTGAGATACACCACAGGTCAAAGATACATTCACCAAACATATAATTTTGTAAAACAAAAAAATGTTTGGGTACGCTTTGAACCAGATAGGTGATATACACAACCCTAATAAGAAAATGTTTAGGAACATTTTCAAATGTTTCTTATACTTTGCCTTAAAAACTTAGAACAATTTTGGTTAATTGAAAACATATACATATACAGCCTTACCATAGAAAAATAAAATATATTTAAAATCAGCTTTTAATTTTATTTCCATACAAATTGTTTTTGTTTTTAAAATAGACTTTCAAAAAATGTATTGAAAATTTGAAATTTAAAATAAAACTTTTGTTAAAATAGACTTTTTGTTTTCTTGTGGTAAGGGCCATAGTTTTATATAGAACTGAATAAGCTATATATAATTTTATTTATATAATTTCATAACAATTTTGTTATTTGCTTGTATTTCTTTGTTTTAAAGTTGCGAATGAGTAATATTAATTGCATAAATATTCGTCATACGCCCTGTTGACACAAGAAAATACAAGCAAACTACTAAATTGTTATGAAATTTAAAGTTCAAATGCGATTTTCTCGAAAAAAAAGATGAACGTGTTTCTGATTTTTTTGTGTGGATGGACAAACATATAAACTTTTAAAAAAATAAATAAAAAAGAAAAAAAAAAGTGGCCGGATTTTTGATAAATTGACTTTTTTAAAAAATGGAAAATTTCAGAACGGGTTCTGAAAATTTTCAAAAAAAAAAAATTTTAATCGATAGCCCATACAAAAATATATAACACTGTAAATTTTTGAGATTGTGGTGCATTCCGTTTTAATGTGATAAATATTTAATCAAGGCAACTCGCCACAAATTTTACCATTTTTCCAATATTTGACCACGCCTCCTAACCCCAGTTTTCGAAAATTTGAAAAACCAAAAACGCAATTTTCTTAGTTACATATAGGGCTATCCAAACAACCTATTCAGAAATTTACGGGACACATGTTTTTCTGTAGCGGGACATTTGGTGTGGAATGCCTCATATACCCTCTATCACCAGAGTGGAGGGTATAAAAATACCTACGAAAACATTAAAAATTAATGATTTCGTAGGTTATTTTTACAATTTTTCTATTGAATTATATTTAAAAAAAAATTTAATAAAATTTTGGGGAATCGAACCCGCAATCAACTACATTCTGGCTAGACACTCTACCCATCTATAAATATTTTTTTGAATTATATTTCTACAAAAAAATAACCCACACAAATAGGTAAAAACTAATAACTTGTCTTTAAAAAATTCCAACAATTTAAAAAAAAAAATAGCGTACACAAATCATTAAAAATTAAAGAAGAATCACTTATTTTTACTTACAGAACAAAAATAAATGACTTTAAAAATTGAATGCTAATGAAAGTCTTTATTTTTTTTTGTTGTTATTTTTGAAACAAAGACAGAAATAGTCATTTAAAAAAACTGAACGTTACGCAAAAGCTTTTTCTTTTAAAAACGACAAAACGTAAAACTTTTTAAATAAACTACAAACAGTTCATGACGTAACTTTTTGAGTGTACTTTTGATACATCCTGAAATAATTATCCTAGATAGTTGAAATTTATAATGTAAAACCCCTCGGTAAAAAAAAAAAATCCTCTGGAAAAAGTACTTTTAAAACTACATTTCTAAAAGGTTAAAAAGTGTACTTATGGTACCTTTTATATTTTCTAATGAAATAATGGTCCTGGCAAATATGAAGTTTAGAATGTAGTATCATCAAAAAAACAGTCTTTGGAAAATTTAATTCTAAGCGAAAAGTGGAAAATGGTTCTTTTTATAACTATTGCACTAAAAATCCCGGGATGTAAAAATTTGACATGTAGAATACTGCAGCAGAAATTACACCAAGAGAACTGGTAACGAAATGGAATAGAACGGGGAACGTAATGAAATGAAGCAGGGAACATTAAGGAATGATACTTTTTTTAAATTTTTCGCACTCAATTTTTTTTTCTTTCCAAATATTTTTTACTCAATTCACAGGGGCTCGAAAATTGTCAATAAAAAATTTTCAACGGAACGAAGATGATAACGTAGCAGCGAAGTTATTTAAATTTTATTGTAGGGTGACATTATAGAAATCAGGGCTCTAATTCCAGCGGGCGTCCTAGTGTGTTATACAATATTGTAACAGGGATCGCCACGTCATCAGACGGACAAAAGTGTTACTTTAAAACTGACATTTATTGGGTTCTAAGGTTTCAAAAAAAAAAAAAATAATAAATGTATTCTTTTACATTCTGTTTGTCAAATTGTATGTGCATGTGTTACAAACTAATACAGCTTAATCTTTTTCATGTAAACTATAAAAAGCATGTGTGTGTGTTTGTAATATCTCTTACAATCCAATATTATTCCTTGTCCCTTCAAAATACATATTTACTGCTTAAATTTATACGTTAACCTGTAAATGTGTGTTTGGTTTTTTTTTTGTTTGTTAGTTCTTTCGTTAGTTCATTTTTAGCCAGACATTTCGATCCCAACCAGTCATGTTAAAAACATGTTATATTGCATCTTTATTATTGACCATGATGCTCATACGTGACATTTCTTTAACTATTGAATGGTTGGTTATAAAAAAAACTTAAAGGTTTTTTTTTTAATATGCACCTAACTTTCAAAAAATGAGCAATTTTACAAATGTTGTGGGATTTTTTTTATGGAGTTTCCAATTTACTAGTACTTTACGTATGCATGTGAAATATAAAATGTGGTAAAGTGAAAAAAAATTAAAATGTGTTGTTCGAGAGTTTTTTTTATTGAAAACTATACATTGAAAATAAATTGAAATTAAATTAAAAAAATCTTAAAAAAATCTATATGATGAAAAATAATTCAACTTCCAATAAATATGTTAAGTTTCAGTCATCTCTGTGCAATATTTTGTCCGCGACAGCATTTTCCACAGACAGACAGGCAGACGGACAGACGGACATCGCTAGAATGTCTTAAAATCGATCGGGCATCATGAATATATATACTTTATGGGGTCCCAGATCGATATTTCGATGAGTTACAAACGGAATAACAAACTTATATATCCCCTCTATCACTAAGTGGGGGTATAAAAATATTGTGGGTCATTCAGAGATATGACTCCTCTGGGGGCAGTCTTAGGGCAGTTTAGTGGTAAGAGAAAATTTAAAAAAATGTCACTTTGTATGGGAACCCCCTTCGCAATTGGTGATAGGGCGTATGTAATATAAATTTAAAAAAAAAAAAAAAAAATTGTATGCGACCATCTTAAGGGTTGAAAATAGAGGGTAGGCATGTTCTGTGAAAATTTTAGGGTTGGAAAAATATTAGGGGGTCGGTCACACATTTGACTCCCTTAAGGGTTTCTTGTAATATTTAGAGCGTTCGGAGAAAATGTATACAACTGGTACTTTGTATGTTCGAAAAAATTATTGGGGGGTTAAAATTAATGGTGGTTGGTATTAGGAGGCACTATTGAAGCTGTAGGAGCTTGTTTAATAAAACAAATATATAAAAAATAAAAATAATTGTATGGGGACAGCCTTATGGGTTGAAGATTGAGGGTAGGTATGTTTTAAGAAAATGTTCTAGTTTAAAAACTATTAGGGGTCGGTAGTCTATATCTATAAAAGAGTAACGTGACGGATTGACTGACTGACTGACTGACTGACTGACTGACTGACTGACTGACTGACTGACTGACTGACTGACTGACTGACTGACTGACTGACTGACTGACTGACTGACTGACTGACTGACTGACTGACTGACTGACTGACTGACTGACTGACTTACTGACTGACTGACTGACTGACTGACTGACTGACTGACTGACTGACTGACTGACTGACTGATTGACTGACTGATTGACTGACTCATCATCGCCCAACCCAAACCGCTGAAGCTAGAGACTTGAAATAAGTTAACCTCCCAGAACTTAGATCTACCAAGGCTGGATTTTTGCCAATGTTGATTCTAAGGGGGTAAAATGGGTAAAAACTCTACTTTTGGTACTTTCTATATCTCCTGAAATAATGCCCGGGTGAAAATGACCATGTATGTTCATATATGATGCATATATGGATGTCCATACAAGTGCATATCCGTAATTTGAGGGTACATGTACATTAATGATCATACATTGTCATACATGAATTTGTATGTAAAAATTTTTTTTTGTATTTTTTTCCATAAAACGTCTATTAATTGAAATTTTTTCAAATATAAATAATTTTTACTAATTTATGACACTGATTTTTTAATAAAAACTAACGAATATTTTAAAAATAAACTTTGGACTTTATGATACTTTAGTATAATCAAAGCTTCGAAAAATTAACCACTGTTCGAATGAATTCACAAATAAAATACATTCGATTTTTATAGTCACTGAATACAATTATCTTTACATATCAATATTTCATGGAATGCATTCGACTTTTACCATTAAAGCGAATTCTTGTTTATGAGAATTTTTAAAAGTGAATGAATTCTTTATTTAATTCATTTATTATTCATGAGACTTAAAAATCAAATTTATAAAAACTTACTCATTCAATTTCAAAGTCGAATGATTCGAATTTTAAAATCAAATGTAAATTCGTTTGATAAATTGTGATTGGGGAATGCAATCATTAAAGTTTAATTCAGAACACCAAATCTTATTAAAAGTTCTGCCGAACCCAACCTTTAAAAAAATTGTTTTTAAGACATGTATGCTATGCAGATGCATAGCATATATGAAGGAGTATGACA
This sequence comes from Pegoplata infirma, assembly GCA_963921195.1. Classification (NCBI taxonomy): domain Eukaryota; kingdom Metazoa; phylum Arthropoda; class Insecta; order Diptera; family Anthomyiidae; genus Pegoplata; species Pegoplata infirma. Next base: position 185,714,708 of record OY992538.1, on the reverse strand, counting down.
TATACCTATCCACACATAGTTGCATACATTTACATATATGGAATATTACACTACTTGTGTATGTTCATATATGCTCCCATATATGACATACATTTTCATATATTGTTCATATACTATCATACATGGATTCATGCATGAGCATGTATGAACATGTATGAACATGCACGGCCATTTTCACCCGGGTGGTCATAAAGACTTGAAATTTGAACTGTATGTTTCACCTTCCGAAAAATAGATCCAGTAAGGCTGGACTTTTGCCAATGTTGATTATAAGGGGGTAAAAAGGGTAAAAAATTGTACTTTTGGTACCTTTTTTATTTCCTTAAATAATAGTCCTAGAAACTTGAAATTTGGAATGAAAGTTCAGCTCCCGGAATATAGATACATTAAGGCTGGAATTTTCCGATGTTGATTCTAAGGGGGTAAAAAGGGTAAAAAACTGTACTTGTGGTACCTTTTACATCTCCTTAAATAATGGTCATATAGACTTGAAATTTGGACTGTATGTTAACCTCCCGGAATATAGATCCAGTAAAGCTGGACTTTTGCCAATGGTGATTCTCAGGAGCTAAATAGGGTAAAAAAATTTACTTTTGGTACCTTTTACATTTCCTTAAATACTGGTACTAGAAACTTGAAATTTGCAATGTAGGTTCACCTCCCGGAAAAAAGATTTACTAATGCTAGATTTTTGCCAATGTTGATTCTACGGGGGTAAAATGGGTAAAAAATTGTACTTTTGGTACTTTTTTTTTTATTTGCTGAAATAATGGTCATACAAACTTGAAATTTGGAATGAATGAAACGGATCCTTGCTGAAAAAAAAACAAATTTTGAAAATTTGGATTCAAAGGAGGGTCAAAGGGGTAAATACTGTATTTTTAGTACTTTTTGGTATTTATTAAAATAATGGGCATAGAAACTGGAAATTTGGAATGTAGAATCCTTCGGTGAAAAAAAAATTCTGCAAAAAGTATTTTTTTGGAAATTGTACTTCATCGGGGGGTAAAGGGGTAAAATTGTACTTTTGGTACTTTTTATATATACTAAAATAATGATCTTTGACACTTGATATTTGGAATGTACCATTTATAAAAAGTACCTTTTATAAAAAGAAACTTTTATAAAAAGTACCTTTTATAAAAAGAAACTTTTATAAAAAGTACCTTTTATAAAAAGAAACTTTTATAAAAAGTACCTTTTATAAAAAGAAACTTTTATAAAAACTACCTTTATAAAAAGTAACGTTTATAAAAACTACCTTTTATAAAAAGTACCTTTTATAAAAAGTGCCTTTTATAAAAAGTACCTTTTATAAAAAGTACCTTTTATAAAAAGTACCTTTTATAAAAAGTACCTTTTATAAAAAGTACCTTTTATAAAAAGTACCTTTTATAAAAAGTACCTTTTATAAAAAGTACCTTTTATAAAAAGTACCTTTTATAAAAAGTACCTTTTATAAAAAGCACCTTTTATAAAAAGTACCTTTTATAAAAAGTACCTTTCATAAAAAGTACCTTTTATGCAAAGTACCTTTTATAAAAAGTACATTTTATACAAAGTATCTTTTATACAAAGTACCTTTTATACAAAGTACCTTTTATAAAAAGTACCTTTTATAAAAAGTACCTTTTATAAAAAGTACCTTTATATAAAAGGTACTTTCATAAAAATTACCCTTTATTAAAAGTACCTTTTATAAAAATACGAAAGTAAACTTTTTGGTACTTTTTTACATCCTGAAATAATAATCATAGAAACTAAAAATTTGTCTAAAAATTTGTAATGTAGGAGAATTCGGTAAAAAAACATTTTAGGAAAAATACGTTTTGGAAATTCCGCTTCTTAGTGGGGTAAAATGGCTTAAAAAGTGTATTTTCGGTATTTTTGATTTTTTCTGACGTAATTGTTCTAGAAACTTAAGATTAGGAAAGTAAAGTCATGTTTGTACTTTTAATATTTGGTAAAACAATGATCCTAGATAATTGAAATATTTAAAAAAATTTAAAAGTTCCAAAAAATTGAGAAAGATTAGTTAATTTAAAAATTAAAACAGAATTTAAAGTTCCAAAAAACTTTATAAAAAAAAACTTTCAGAAATCTTATAAAAATTTTTCAAAATAATATGAATTTAACTAAACTCTGTAAATTTACAGTGTTTTTTTCTGTAAAAGTTTTGTAGCATCAAATGCATTTTACAAATATATGTAAATTTACAGAGTTTTCTTTGTTAAATTGTGCTTTATTTAACCAATATTTTACTAGAAACTCTGTAAATTAACAGTTTTTTTTTGTTAAACTCATTTTACAGAGTATTTTTAGTAAAATTAGCAGAGTTTTTCTGTAATTTAATGGAGTTATTATTTTGAGTGCACAATCATTTGTATACGATACGAATGGAATCTTTTAAATTCAAATTAAATCTTCGAATAACAATTGATATTTTTCGAATTACGTCTACAAATGGTGTAGACTTAATCAACTAACAAACAAAAAAATCCTCTCACTTCCAAGTGCAGTATTATGTCTTTAGAATTTTTTTTGTTTGTGAAAGTATTCTACACTCAAAAAAAAAATATTGTAAAACTAGCAAAAAAAATGGTTAAAATTAGCAAAAAAAACTGTAGTTTTGGACGTTGCAAAAATTTTGGTAATATTAGCAAAACCATTTTGCTAATCAAAAAATTAGGAAAAAAAATGGTAAAATTACAAGAATACCATTTTATTTTTGTAAAAAATCAACCTTGTAAAATTATCAAAAAATATGGTAAAATTACAAAAAAAAAAATGGTAAAACTGAAATAGATAAAAAAAATTTGTAATTTGGTAAAAAAAACTGTTTTATTTAGTAATTTTTTTTCTCTGATTAGTAGTTGATTTAAAATTTGGTGAATATACTAAAAAATTTTTGCCTGTTTTTGAGCACCACATTCTTTAAATGTAGTAATAGCAGCATATTACTTCAGTTGTTGGATGGTTTCTTCGGCTTGATGGTGGCAGCATCTTCTTTTGCCTTCTTCTCAGCAGCTGTAGTTGCAGTAACTGGACTTCCAACAACATCAAAATCCAAAATGATTTTTTTTTCACTTAAACACTTTAAACAAAAAATTTAAAGAACAACACTTCACTTTTTTTATTTTTTTTTGCGTCATTTTTTTAGCTTAAGTAGAACCAATGAGATTTGCGTAGTAGTCTACACAAGAAATTTCTTACATTTTCAGGTAAAATTTGTAAAAAATTAACAATTTTTTTTCGAATTTTTAATTTTTTTCACATGTATTTAAAAAAAAATAAAAAAAAACTTTTGGATATTGAAGATTAGATATCTAACTATGTGTTAAAATTTTAAAAAAATAATTTTTCAAAATTATTAACTTTTTATTAACAATTTAGGTGGCAAATTTTAAAAAATTTTTATATAAAATTACCAAAAAATATGGTAAAATTAGCAAAAAATATGGTAAAAAATACTAAAAATTGTGTAGCCTATTTTTCAGCGCACATGCAGTTGATGGATGGCTACTTTGCTATGGTGTTGGCAGCATCATCAATCTGCAATGATTTTTTTCACACTAGAACACTTGAAACTTTTTTTTTTTTTAAACTAAGAAAAAAAAAAATAAAAAGTATTACCATTTCTTTAAGGAAAATACTAATATTTTTGCTAAAATTATAGTAAAATAAAAAAAAAAAACTAGCAAGAAAATATAGTAAAAATACCAAAAAATTATTGTATTTTACCAATAGTAAATTGCCCAAAAAACTGTAAAAGTTAAATTTTTACAATTTTTTTTGCTAAAGTTTGGTTGAAGTAAATTACAACACCTTTTACTAATATTTTGACTAAGTTATTTTTTTGAGTGTATTAAATCCCTATCAATTAAAGCTCATTAACTTGTCGCCAAATGCCAAAAAAGACATTTCGTTTGTCTTTGGGCGTTAGTAATGTATGTGAAGCCAACTGCCTGTGTTTTTGTTCTATGTGCCAACGTTTTACCCGTGTACGTGTGTGTTTGTTCCAATGTATGCCGATCAATTTAAACGATTAAATCAGAGTTTTCAACTGATAATAATGTTGCTACAACGATAATCACTTAAGTGTTTTTTCAATGATTGAAACAACTGTCATGATTGCCAATCAAATGAAGTCTTAAGGAAAATGTTAAGAAGATGAATAAAACTACACATACACAGAGAGGTTAAGTTTAAATGTGATATAACCCAGTGAATTTTCTGAATGGGTTCAACGAGGCAGCGTTGTAGTAAAATTTTATATTTAATAGTCTTTAATTTTGCAAGTGCTATACAATCGAATTCAATTTCGTTATATAGAGGATTTTTCTTATATTAGGTTTCGTTAATACAAAGTCGTTGCCCCAGATGACATTGGCAATGCTCCTTCAGTCCCGGTTATTTACTTAATATATGTTGCACTGACCCTTGTTTTCCACTTTTCACAACTCCTACTGTGATTTCTGTCGGAGATTTCCATACGACCAGCAATTTGGAACCAACACAAGTGGACTCTTTCTAAATGCAAGAAAACTTTTCGTCGTCTTCGATTTTGGCTACGGCTTTACGATCCGTGATGTCCACCCATCGTTAAATATACATTTTGGAACAATTCCAAATGTCGCAGTCTGGCAAACACTACACTTAAAAAATTATGAGATTAACTGTTTGTAGTTTATTTAACCCATTTCGATTCTCTGTTCGATTTTTCGATCAGTAGAGAACACATTCTTCAAAAAAAATATTTATGAATTTCGGTTAATATGGTTACGAATGTTTATATACATATATCCAAGAAATGCAATCTTAGCATCTTTTGATTTTCGGCTTTTAATTTTTTTGATTAATTTTAATTTTTTTTTTTAATTTAATTTATTATCAAATTCCACTAATTTAAATTACATTGAAACTATTTATTTTGAATATAATGATATAAATTGATAAAATAGCAAATAATTTAAATTAGTGCCTACGGTCATTACCATAGTACCGGGAATACCGGTATTCCCGGTTCTCGGTATTCCCGGGAAATGGTACCGGTTTCCCGGTTCTTACATTATTCCCGGGAATACCGGTATTCCCGGTTCCAGTTCTGACGGTATTCTCGGGACTACCGGTATGAATATTTTATAAAATTGTGTGGAAATGGTACCGGTTTCCCGGTTCTTACATTATTCCCGGTATTCCCGGGAATACCGGTATTCCCGGTTCCAGTTCTGACGGTATTCCCGGGACTACCGGTATGAATATTTTATAAAATTGTGTTCAACTAACATTTTTTCTTCGCTTTTACAAATAAAAAAATACAAAACATTTGAAAAACACCATTTCATTTATTTTTTATGAATTTAAGAAAAAAACAGTCATGATTTTTAAATAATTTTACAAACACAACTAAATATTTCTGAAATTCTGATTAAATGGTGTAATTTAAATATTTTATGGTATAGTGTTTTTTGTTTTTTGAGAACCGGTACCAGTATCAGAACCGGGAATACCGGTATTCCCGGGAATATATATAGAACCAGTAAACCGGTTCAAGAACCGGGAATACCGGTATTCCCGGGAATACCGAGAACCGGGAAATGGAGGGCACTAATTTAAATACTAAAGCGGGTGCTAATTACCCTAAAAAATATCTTTTCCCATAAAAGAAAAATAAAATTTAATCTTGGTCCAAAATGGGTTAAAAAGATTAACGTTTTGTTGTTTTTTAATGAAAAATCATTTGTTTAATGTTCAGTTTTTTTAAATGGCTATTTTTGTGCTTTTTATGTTGCTTTCAACAAATTCGAAAAAAAATAAGCAAGGTTGGCAATCGAAACGAATAACGGTATCGATATCGGTATTGGTATCGTTTTTTTTTTATTTATTTCGGTATCAGTTACAGTATTTGAGTTGAATCGGTTACGGTATTATCGATAAATGTTAAAAATATAAAAAACTATACGTTTTTAAAAAAATTTGTAAAAACAAGAAAAGTTAAATTCGACTTGGACGAATCCATCAATATCCTCCACAATGCCCTTCTAAAGTGATAGTTAATTTTCTAACGTGAAACAAATAAACAATTTTGATTAGAAATATTTTATTTTGAGTAAAAAACATTTTTTAGTCATTTTTGAAAAAAAAAAATTGACAACATATTTTTTTGAGTGTAAATTTTTTTTCGAGTGTAAGTTTTTTTTTTTGTTTTAGTATAAAAATGTTTGTGAGTGACAAGAATTCGTTGTAAAATATTTTCCTGAATCATCAATTTTTTTAAAGCTGGTTAACGGGTTTTTCAACAAGTGAATTTTAGGTGAAACCAATCTGAAATTCACGGTTTTCTTAATAACTTTTGAACCACTAGACCGATTTGGCTGAAATTCAATACAAACCAGGCCAGGGGAACGGCAAATATAGCGTGGTATTTATCTCGAAAATTCACAAAAACCCGTTGCCAAAATTCAGACTTGCTCATAACTTTTGAAGCACTGGACTTCTTTTGCTGGAAATTTTCCCATGTCTTTGGTACATAAATATAAGGCCGTATTGATTTTTACCTTTCTTTTTTGTTTGTGCTGAAATGGGTCAAATAAGTTTCTATTGGGTGTCAAAATGACTCCATAAATGACTCCCTCCCGCATCGCGGTAAAAGTAAAAACCCCAACAAATTACATATTTCATCTTATTTCTAAGCAACCAAGTTTTTTTGTTGGTGTTATCTATTTGGAAAAATAGGTATTCCCTGTCTAGACAAGATCACATTCAAAAATATTGCAAACGATTTTTTCGCGAATTATGGGACTTTTATGGACGATTTCTACGAGTTAAGCCACTTCAAAAAATTATACTATGGTGGAAAACCTCCTGCTAGTATTTTAAATGCTTTCCCCGAAGTCCTGTAAATATCAAAAAAATTCTTGGACACCCACATCATGGATTAAATAAAAATTCCCAAAAAAAACTATACTATACAAAAGGGGTCCAAAAAGTTTCTATTGGGAGTCAAAATGAATCCATAAAAATTTTGTGAAAATCAAAAATTTTCTTTTGCTCTCGCATCGGCTTTTTTGAAATTTTTATTTAATTAACGATGTGGGTGCCAAAAGATTTTTTTGATTTTTATGAGATTTCGGTGAGGCATTTGGAGTACGATTTTCATTTACAGAAACCAAAAAATTTACAAACTTTCATTAAGTTTAAACATGGTTTTTAAGAAAAACCGTTTCAATACCGGTACGTACCGATACTGAAGGAAAAGGTTTTTGGAAACCGGTATCCGATTCCAAAACTGAGTTTCGGTATTGGTATTGGTACCGGTATTCAATTTAAAGGATTTTGAAACGGATAACGGTATTAAAAAGGTTTCGATTGCCTACATTGAAAGTAACCGACGAAAACATTAAAAATTTATGATAGTTCTGTTAGTTAACCAACAAACTGAAAAAAATTACCTACGAAGATATTAAAAATTAATGATTTGCTATTGAAATATTTTTTTAAAAATGTTTAATAAAATTTTGGGGAATCGATCCCTCAATCAACTACATTCTGGCCAGACACTCTACCCATCGTGCCAAAGTCACGCGATACAAACATGTTTTTATATTTCTATATACAATTTTTTGATTTTTTTTTTCTACAAAAAAATAACCTACTTGTGTAGGTAAAAACTACACAAGTAGTTTCATCATTCAAAAATTAAAGAATTATCAGTAGTTTTTACTTACAGATCAAAAATAAATGACTTTAAAAATTAAATGTTAATGAAAGTCTTTATTTTTTAGTGTGTTATATTTGAAACAAATGATAGAAGTAGTCATTAATAAAAACTAAACATCAAACAAAGGTTTTTTTCTTTTAAAAACGACTAAACGTTAAACTTTTTAAATAAACTATAAACAGTCAATAACATAATTTTTAAGTGCATTTCCCTGGAACTTCCCAATGATATGGGACCACCATATGAGTCGAATATCAATCTACTCGCTATAAGGTATGGCGGGCCCCTGGCTCACAACAATTTGGGGCCCCACTGGAAAGAAAAAGTCGCATGACAAAAAATATTTTTTTTTGGTAAAAAATAAACTCATGTTATTAGCTATTTTAAGACAAAAAACTAAAAAGAATATTTCGAGTAAGGGTATTCTAGCTCGAGGTGATTTTTCATAACTTATTAAAACATTGATATTTTGTAGACCTTTTCTATATCAGAATCTGAGACTTTTCCTATACAAAAAAAGTCTCAGAATCTGAAACTTTTTCGATATGATAAATGTCTCAGAATCTGAAATTTTTTCTATACAAAAAATGTCTCAGAATCAGTGACAATTTCTTTACTAAATATTTAGAAGCTAAGAATATTTCTGTATGAAAAATGTATGAAAAAAGTTTCATATCTGAGACTACCTCAGAATCAAATACGAAAAATGTCTCAGAATCTGAGACCCTTTCTATATAAAAATTGCCTCAGAATGCGAGATTTTTTCTATACAAAAAATGTCTCAAAGTGTGAGACTAATTATTTTGGCACACTTCTATTAGCTTTAGACTTTTAAAATCTCAGAATCTGAAATAATTTGTATAAGCGAATTTATTGGCATTTCGGTGCTCCCTTAGGTAGGACGCGCTAGACACGTGTCACCGCTATTATTTCCAGCATATCTATTCGACCAAGGCTTAATCCAAGCATGTTTGAATAGACTTCGAATCTTATGCATTCAGGCTGCTTCGAAACGTCGCGACGAATCGGTGCCGAAATTTACGGACGGTCTACCACCCGGAATGCCCTCTGTCCAGCACCCCTAGATGGAATCATAGTCTGGTAGTGATGTTGACACAGGCTCCACGAAGAAGCGTATACCCCATTTTGTGTCAGATATATTGTAGTGTGCTACAAATTGGATTATGGATCAAAAAAAATATAATTCTTTTATCCCCTTGAGTCCGAGCGGAGGTTTTTGAACTTCTTCTTAAGAAAAGTATAAAAAAAGGAAGTAGAAAAATTAAATTCGACTTGGCCGAATCTATGAATACCCTCTACAATGTCCTTTTAAAGCAGTGGTCGGTAAAAAGAGAGAATATGAATGCATTGGTATATGAAAATAAGCATGCATGTGTTGGTGTATTTCTCAAACAAAGCGAAATCTACCTGCTTGTTGGTGTATTTTTATGCTCTTAGTTGTGAATTTTGTTGACATTCGTGTTGAATACATGTAAATAGCCGAATGTGTTCGGTGTCCATGTGCAATTGTTGCCGACCACTGTTTTAAAGTGATAGTAAATTTTCAAACGTCCAAAAAATTATATTTTTGGTTACACCCAAAAAAAAACGTGGGTATTCAATACTAAAAATTTAACTAATTTTAGTCCAAAAGGACCTAGTGCAGAAATTGGTAACCAATACTAAAATTTTTAACTAATTTTAGTCAAATCCAGTAAAAATTACTAATGTTAGTACTTTGAAGATACTAAAATTAGTAACGAATTAGTAGATTTTGGTACAATATCACTTACTAAACCTTTTACTGTAGAATTATTTTGAGTGTAGAAATATTTTATTTTGTGTATATTTTTTTTAAGTAACTTTTGAAAAAAAAAAAAAAATAATTTACTAATTTTTTTTTGAATGTAACATTATTGTTGAGCGTAAAATTTTTTTCGAGTGTAGTTTTTTTAGTGTAAATATATTTTTGAGTGACAAAAATACATTGTAAAATATTTTTGTGACTTACCAATGTTTTTAAAACATGTTTAACGGGTTTTCAAAGTGCATTTAAGTTGAATCTAATCTGAAATTCAAGGTTTTGCTAAACTTTACCGATTTGGCTGAAATTCAACACGAACCAGCGGAACAAACAATATATATCCCAGCAAAACTTAGATTACCAAATAAGGTATAAAATAAGGTATAGGATCTCTTATTTTATACATTGCAGCATTGATGATTTTAACAGGCGATGAGACTCAAAGTAATGCATATACATTATCACAAAGAATACCAGTAAGGTATAAAATAAGTCATAAATTTATAACGAAGAATACGAGTAAGGTGTAAAATATATGATATTTTATAGGTTACGAGTAAGGTATATAATATAGCATACCAGAACGTAATATATAAGGTGTTACGAGTAGTGAAAAAGTAATTTTGTATTAAATTTACTCACGTGATTGTAAGTGAGTGCAAGTAGATAAAATATGCTCGTGAGTGTGTGTCGTTAGAAATTTCCTGTCGTGAGCCCATCTCTAGTTTAAACTTATGCATTTTTTTATAAAATAATTATTTTTTATGTTATTGTAATGCATTATGCATCCAATTATAAATAATGCATTATTTCAAACTTTCAAATAATATATAATGTAACCAAATATAAGTCATCCATGATTAAATGTTTAGAAATAATAAATATGAAATACATTTTTTCCAATAATCATGCATTACGTAGCAAATTATTAGTAATGCATTATTTTTCACTTGAAAATAATACGTTGTGGAACAAATGTTTGGTAAGACATCATAAAATAATGCTACAAATAAGTTATATGCATTACCTGGTAATGTGTTATATAATCACTACCCATTACCAAAGTTTTGCTGGGATGCCAAGCTTTAGCATCAGAATTGTCTTTCGAAAGTTAGCGTGTTTTTTATATCGTAAATTCACGAAAAACCCTTGCCAAAATTCAGTCTTTGCTCATAACTTTTGAACGACTACTTAGATCGATTTTGCTGGATTGCAATACCAACCTGACCAGCATACCCAACATATATGCCAAACTTTAGGAGCCTCCAATAAAGTCTTTCAAAAGTTTGAGTGTTTTCAATAGACAAACGGACGGACGGATATCGCTAGATCGTCTTAAAATCGATCGAAGATCATGAATATATATACTATATAGGGTCCTAGACCAATATTTCGAGGTGTCCCAGCAAAAAAAGTACTTCTATTTGGTGTGCTTTAAAACTATAACAAATGTAATGAAATACAACAAAAATAACAAAAAACCAAACAAAAAAACACACAAACAGTTTTTTCTACTCCATAAAAAGTTGTTATTCAGCACTTAACTCATTACCTTCCGCGACACTCCCATACAAAAGTAAGTAGATATTCAGTAGATAAGAAGTACTCCGAGCTTTCAAACAACTTCCAACTACTTCCACGGAGTAGTTCTTATCTACTGATTATCTACTTACATTTGTATGGGGGTGTCGCAATAGGTAATGAGTTAAGTGCTGAATATCTATGTTTTCTGGAGTAGAAAAAACTGTGTGTTTGTTTTTGTCTTGTGTTTTTTGTTATTTTTGTTGTATTTCATTACATTTGTTATAGTTTTAAAGCACTCCACTGAGAAGTGGTAATGACTTTTTTTGCAGGGGTAGCAAATGCAAGGACAAACTCAAATATACCCTCTATCACTAGAGTAGAGTGTATAACAACTTTAAAAGAAATTGTGTTTTTTAGGCGTTGGTTTAGTTCTTCAATGTGGAATTTTTTTCTACCTCTTCATTCAGAAGTTAGATATTCTATCCCGAGCAATGCCGGGCGCATCAGCTAGTATTATATATTATAATAACACCTAGACCACTGTCCATTACCCACCTAGGTAGCTAATACAGAGAGCAGCGTAAAATTTCCCGGTTTTTAAATTAAATTTTAGCTTAAAGGAGAAACTCTGGTCAGGAGGACTTCAAACCATCCTTACCTAACGACTCTTCACTGCCATAGTTATTGCTACAACCTCCTAAAACTCATTTACATCAATGAAAATTTGTTCTTCTACTACAATAACATTGACTAACGCGAATAAGAAGCAATATGACAACAATATATTTTTGCCTCCGGACACAGATCTATTTTTAGACTTTTAATTAACAATAACTTACATCGAGAGTACTTACGTAAGTAAATGAAATTCTAAACAGCTTTCGTACAAAACAACAACAACAAAAAATTACTACTGGGTTACTATTACTCTTGTCATTGCCATTGTCTTGTGCTAGTCACATAATAATCTGTCCTCTTATGTTTGACTACCACGCATCATTAATAGCTAGCAATATGTTGCTGCTGCTAATGTTGCTGCCGTTTTGCTATTCAATAAGGACTACTACTACTACTAGCATATACAGGGGCATTCCGTTGTCCAACTGTAATAAATGTCAAAGAGTTGCTGATAATTTATTGTCAGCATAGTTATTGTAGTGTAGCTAGTGTGTAGTCATGTACAGACATATATGGATTAGAGTGGGGGTGGAAATGACAAAACAAATTTTTGAAAAAAAATTTTGACCAAAAAGTTCCTAAATCATAATGTTGACTACAAATAAGCAAATACAATGTGTCAAATAATTCCTAAAAAGTTAAATTAATGAAAAAAAGTTAAAAAAATTTAAAAAATTAAAAAAAAAAAAAAATGGGGAAATTTAAAGAATTTTGAGAAAAAAAATTACAAAAATAATTAATTAAAATTGAGTTAAAAAACATTTTAAAAAATTTGGAAAAATTAAAGAATTTTTAAATTAAAAAATTTTTTAAAAAAATTCAAAAAAAAAATAGGAAAATTTATTTAAAATTTTATAATTTTGTTTTTTCAAACTGTTTTTCATTAATTTATTTTTTTAGTAATTATTTTAACTTTTTTTCTTTAAATTTTTCCATTTTTTAGATTTTTATAAACAATTTTTTCTTAAATTCACTTTTTAGGAATTATTTGATACATTCACTCAAAATATTTTGTAGGCAAAAACAAATGAAAAACACACTTAAAACCAGTGAATAAACAATTGAAAACCATTCCAGTAATTATTCATTTGTTTTAACAAACATCAACATTTATTTTTTACTGTTGACAAAATTTTCTAAAATAAATAACATTAAACATTAAAAAATTATGTTTTTTTTTCACTCTTTTTTACCAACAAATTCGAAAAAAATAACCAAGGAAAACATTAAAAATTAATGATAGTTCTGTTATTTTTACCAACAAATTTCAAAAAAATAACCTACGAAAACAATAAAAATTATTGATTTCGTAGGTAATTTTTTACAATTTTTTATTAACATGTTTTTTTAAAAAATTTTAATAAAATTTTTGGGGAATCGATCCCGTAATCAAGTACATGCTGGCCAAACACTCTACCCTTCGTGCCAAAGTCACTTGATACAAACATGTTTTTATATTTCTATAAATAATTTTTTGATTTTTTTTTTCTACAAAAAAATATCTGACTTGTGCAGTTAAAAACTAATGACATTTCTTTAAAAAATACCAACAATTTAAAAAAAAAAATTACTTACACAAATCATTAAAAATCAAAAGAATAATCAGTAGTTTTTACTTACAGAACAAAAATAAATGACTTTAAAAATTATTTTTTTTATTTTATTTTATTAAGAATTACTACATAATTACAAATTATATACTAATTTTACCTAACCGAGAACTGGTAACAATGACCTTCGTCTCGTTGTAGCGAAACAGACCAAGGCCTCTGGTGGGAATCGAACCCACGACCCCCAGACTCATAGTCTAGCATGCTACCAACTAGCCTACTGGGGCGCCTGACTTTAAAAATTAAATGTTAATGAAATTCTTTATTTTTTAGTGTGTTATTTTTGAAACAAAGGACTGAATAAGTCATTAATAAAAACTGAACATCAAACAAATGTTTTTTCTTTTAAAAACGACTAAACGGAAAACTTTTTAAATAAACTACAAACACTTAATGACATAATTTTTTGAGTGTTGTATTGAAAAAGTGCAGCATAATCAAAAAAAAAAAAAATGCAGCACATTTTTTTTTGCTGCATTCGTGTGTCTGCACATCTTATATAGAGTTCGATGATCCTTGGACAGGTGTATTTTAAGCGACTGCAGTATTTATATCTACTGGATCGACTTGATAATTTGGAGTATTTGGAGCGACTGGAGTATTTGGATCTACTAAAGCATTTGGATCGACGGGATAATTTGAATCTACTGGTGTATTTGGAGCCCCTGAAGCAAGGATGCTCGAGCTTAATACGATGTGCAGAATAGTGGAATTGGAATATGAAATGCGAATGCTGCAAAAAAAAAAATGAGTGTGCTGCAAAAAAAATAGTATGCTGCAAAAAAAATGAGTATGTTGCACTTATTTTTTGAGTATGCTGCACTTTCTATTTGAGTATGCTGCACTTTTTTAAATTTCTGAATAGGTTGTTTGGATAGCCCTATATGGAACTAAGAAAATTGCGTTTTTGCTTTTTCTAATTTTCAAAAACTGAGCTTAGAAGGCGTGGTCAAATGTTAGAAAAATGGTCAAATTTGTGGCAAGTTGCCTTGATTAAATATTTATCACATTAAAACGGAATGAACCACAATCTCAACAATTTACATTCTTATATAGTTTTGTATGGGCTATCGATTAAAAATTTTTTTTGGAAAATTTTTAGAACCCGTTCTGAAATTTTCCATTTTATCAAAAAAATTTATCAAAAATCCGGCCACTTTTTTTTTTAATTTTTTTTTTAAGTTTAAATGTTTGTCCATCCACACAAAAAGATTCAGACACGCGTTCGTGTTTTTTTTCGAGAAAATCGCTTTTGAAAATTTTTCAAAAAAAATAAAAAAAATTGATCTATAGCCCATACAAAACTATATAAAAATGAAAATTTTTAGGATTGTGGTGCATTCCGTTTTAATGTGATAAATATTTAATCAACACAAATTTTACCATTTTTCCAATATTTGACCACGCCTCCTAAGCCCAGTTTTTGAAAAATTTAAAAATCAAAAACGCAATTTTCTATATTCCATATAGGGCTATCCATACAACCTATTCAGAAGTTTACGGTACACGTGTTTTTTTTCGCTGGACATTTGGTGTGGAATGCCTCATATACCGATGCGCAGAATAGTGGAATTGGGAGACGAAGTGCGTACGCTGCAAAAAAAAAAATATAATATGCTGCAAAAAGAAATGAGTATGCTGCACTTTTTTTTGAGTATGCTGTACTTTTATCAGTATAGTGCAATGGTTCCCAACCTTTTTTACGCCACGCCCCACTTTTAAGTTGAAAAATTGCCTTGTCCCCCCTACACCTAAGAAAAATTTGTTAAGTTTTCTAATTTTTGTTTCTAACGAAAAATTACTAGTGGTTTAGCAAAGTTTTTGTAAAATATATATTTAAACTAAGTTTTTAGTAAAAATTTTAAGCAATTAACAAAATTTGTGAAGGTAATTTGGCAAAAAAAAATAGTTTTTATAGTTAATTTGACTAAAAAATACTTTGAAAATTTGGTCGTTGCCCCCCTGGAACCATCAAATTTCCCCCCAGTGGGGCGAGAATCAAAGGTTGGGAACCATTGGTATAGTGGGTCAAAAATTGAAAAAATAGATATCAATGAAAAGTTTTTGAAAAAAAACTCATAAAAATGGCAAAATTTAAAGAATTTTGTGGGAAAAATTAAAAAATAATTATTAACAATAATAATAATAAATGGTTTAAAACAAAAATTAGATAAAAATTAAAAGATATACAACAAAATACAAAAAGATCAAAAAAAGTAAAAAAATTTAAAAAAATCAAAAGAATTCCAAAAAATAAAAAAAAAAACAACAAAAAATCAAAAATAAAAAAACACAAAAACACAAAAAAAAATTTTTTTTAGTTTTTTTTTGAATTTTTTGTGAGAAGCTTTTTTAATTGATTTTTGTTTGATTTTTTTTTTTATTTTTTTGTTTTTGAATTTGTTTACTTTTAATGACTTTTTTTATTTTTTTTTTATATTTTTTTAATTTTTTGCATTTTTTTTGATTTTTTTGGATATTTTTTTGATATTTGTTGATTGTTTTTTATTTTTTTTGTTTTTTTTTATTTGTTTTATTTTATTTTTATTTTGGAATGCAAATGGTCTTTCCCAACATGCTCTGGAGGTAAAAACACATCTGATCTCAAATCAGATAGATGTTTTCCTCATATCAGAGACCCATTTTACCAATAAAAGCTTTATACAAATTCCTGGGTATAAATTTTATTACGTGAACCACATGGTGGCTCTGCGATCCTTATAAAAAATAACATTAGACATTCCCAAAGCAATCATTATTGCACTCATGAAATACAGGCTACGAATGTTATAGTATATGACTGGCAAGACCCTCTTACCATATCATCACTTTATTTCCCTCCAAGACATAATCTTAAAAAGAACGACTATGAAACCTTCTTTAACACACTTGGAAGCAGATTTCTTGCGTGCTGAGATTATAATGCCAAGCATACTGCTTGGGGCTCCAGACTTATTACTTCTAAGGGAAGTCAATTAAATAGTGCTATTCAAAATCTCTGTTTGAAAATAATATCCCCCGGATCTCCTACATACTGGCCCACAGACCTAAACAAGATCCCTGACTTGATTGATTTCTGTGTATCTATGGGATTGTCACAAATCTCATATAAATGCTACTCCTATCCAGATCTGTCATCAGATCACTCCCCTGTTATGTTACTTCTAACGTCAACAGTAGAAAACCATGACAAATCCTGTAAACTTCATAATAAAAAAACCAATTGGACATATTTCCGATATATGGTAAAGACACATCTTAACTTGAAAATCTCGTTAAAGACTGAAGAGGAAATCACAAACGCCATTGAGCACTTCAATGAGACTTTACAACATGCATCCTGGTGTTCTACTCAAGCAGTAAAGGAAAAAATGCGTTTTAACCCCCTCCAGACATGCCAGAAAGAAATGGCAAACAACTAGATCCCCTCTAGATAAGACAATACTGAACAGGCTAACTCGTGAGCTGAAAAATATCTTGCAAAATGAGAGAAACGAAAGCATAGAAAAAGAGCTAAGAAATTTGGGCCCTACCAAATCTACACACTCACAGCAAAATACGGTTGTCTCAACCGTAAAAGGTTCCAACCTCAGACTGAGGTTGCGGCAACCGGCAAATATACGGTTGTAGCAACCGACAATTTACAGTTGTGGCAACCGGCAAATGCCGGTTGCAGCAACCTCAAATAACGGCATTTCCCGGTTATGGCAACCGTATTGCCGGTTGTCCCAACCGTAGCTGTGTTTAATAAATTTTCAATATTATACAAAATTACAAAGAAATAAAACACGTTTTTCAATTTTTTTTTTTGTTTTTTTTTTATTGTTTTTAAAAAAATATATAAATTATATAAATAATAAATGTTACATTTTAAAGTTGTATTAATACGTATGATTAAAATCCCATACAACGAATTATTCTCCTCAAAATCTGAGATTTTTTCTATAGGAGAATGTTTCAGAATCTGAGACTTTTTCTACAGGAAAACTGTCTCAGGATCTGAGACTTTTTGTATAGGAAAAATTTTAAAGAATCTTACTTTTTTTCTATATATTCCAGATTTTGAGACAGTTTTTCTATAGAAAAAGTCTCAGATTCTGAGACAGTTTTTCTATAGAAAAAGTCTCAGATTCTGAGACAGTTTTTCTATAGAAAAAGTCTCAGATTCTGAGACAGTTTTTCTATAGAAAAAGTCTCAGATTCTGAGACAGTTTTTCTATAGAAAAAGTCTCAGATTCTGAGACAGTTTTTCTATAGAAAAAGTCTCAGATTCTGAGACAGTTTTTCTATAGAAAAAGTCTCAGATTCTGAGACAGTTTTTCTATAGAAAAAGTCTCAGATTCTGAGACAGTTTTTCTATAGAAAAAGTCTCAGATTCTGAGACAGTTTTTCTATAGAAAAAGTCTCAGATTCTGAGACAGTTTTTCTATAGAAAAAGTCTCAGATTCTGAGACAGTTTTTCTATAGAAAAAGTCTCAGATTCTGAGACATTTTTTCTATAGAAAAAGTCTCAGATTCTGAGACAGTTTTTCTATAGAAAAAGTCTCAGATTCTGAGACAGTTTTTCTATAGAAAAAGTCTCAGATTCTGAGACAGTTTTTCTATAGAAAAAGTCTCAGATTCTGAGACAGTTTTTCTATAGAAAAAGTCTCAGATTCTGAGACAGTTTTTCTATAGAAAAAGTCTCAGATTCTGAGACAGTTTTTCTATAGAAAAAGTCTCAGATTCTGAGACAGTTTTTCTATAGAAAAAGTCTCAGATTCTGAGACAGTTTTTCTATAGAAAAAGTCTCAGATTCTGAGACAGTTTTTCTATAGAAAAAGTCTCAGATTCTGAGACAGTTTTTCTATAGAAAATGTCTCAGATTCTGAGACAGTTTTTCTATAGAAAATGTCTCAGATTCTGAGACAGTTTTTCTATAGAAAATGTCTCAGATTCTGGGACAGTTTTTCTATAGAAAAAGTCTCAGATTCTGAAACAGTTTTGCTATAGAAAAAGTCTCAGATTCTGAGACAATTTTTCTATAGAAAAACTGTCTCAGAATCTGAGACTTTTTCTATAGAAAAACTGTCTCAGAATCTGAGACTTTTTCTATAGAAAAACTGTCTCAGAATCTGAGACTTTTTCTATAGAAAAACTGTCTCAGAATCTGAGACTTTTTCTATAGAAAAACTGTCTCAGAATCTGAGACTTTTTCTATAGAAAAACTGTCTCAGAATCTGAGACTTTTTCTATAGAAAAACTGTCTCAGAATCTGAGACTTTTTCTATAGAAAAAGTCTCAGATTCTGAGACAATTTTTCTATAGAAAAAGTCTCAGATTCTGAGACAATTTTTCTATAGAAAAAGTCTCAGATTCTGAGACAATTTTTCTATAGAAAAAGTCTCAGATTCTGAGACAGTTTTTCTATAGAAAAAGTCTCAGATTCTGAGACAGTTTTTCTATAGAAAAAGTCTCAGATTCTGAGACAGTTTTTCTATAGAAAAAGTCTCAGATTCTGAGACAGTTTTTCTATAGAAAAAGTCTCAGATTCTGAGACAGTTTTTCTATAGAAAAAGTCTCAGATTCTGAGACAGTTTTTCTATAGAAAAAGTCTCAGATTCTGAGACAGTTTTTCTATAGAAAAAGTCTCAGATTCTGAGACAGTTTTTCTATAGAAAAAGTCTCAGATTCTGAGACAGTTTTTCTATAGAAAAAGTCTCAGATTCTGAGACAGTTTTTCTATAGAAAAAGTCTCAGATTCTGAGACAGTTTTTCTATAGAAAAAGTCTCAGATTCTGAGACAGTTTTTCTATAGAAAAAGTCTCAGATTCTGAGACAGTTTTTCTATAGAAAAAGTCTCAGATTCTGAGACAGTTTTTCTATAGAAAAAGTCTCAGATTCTGAGACAGTTTTTCTATAGAAAAAGTCTCAGATTCTGAGACAGTTTTTCTATAGAAAAAGTCTCAGATTCTGAGACAGTTTTTCTATAGAAAAAGTCTCAGATTCTGAGACAGTTTTTCTATAGAAAAAGTCTCAGATTCTGAGACAGTTTTTCTATAGAAAAAGTCTCAGATTCTGAGACAATTTTTCTATAGAAAAAGTCTCAGATTCTGAGACTCATATTCTCATATTTTCAAACAAATGTTCTAAAGATGACCAGTGGTAGTTACCAGTTTCATATTGCGATTTCAAAGGTATTTGCGGTGGGAGGCACCTTCAGGTTCATTTCAAAATCTGCCAAATAACGCCTTCCAAATTTAGGGAAATTGTTGACCAAGATGGAAAAACTGCAAGATAAAACAGTTTGCATAAGAAAGAAATGTTTTTTTTAAGATTTATAATGTTACTTACGTAATTCTACGATGAAATTTCGTTATTTAAAGCGATGGACATCTCTTTTAGACTATTTTTATTTAATAGAAATTTTTTTATTTAATATTTTTTTTGTGACGTTTCAAAAGCAGACACGAATTAAAAAAAAAGTTATTTCAACCTCAACTAACGGTTGCTACAACCGAGCATTTGAAGTTGTGGCAACCGGCAAATGCCGTTATTTACGGTTGCTACAACCGGGGTTTGCAGTTGTAGCAACTTTTTTTTAATTTTGTGGCAAATGGCACAAAAATATTTTAAAAAATTTATAACAACCTCAATTTACGGTTGCTGCAACCGCGTACGGTTGGGACAACCGCAAGACGGTTACGACAACCGTATTGCGGTTGTGGCAACCTCATTCCAACCGATTTTTTATGTGAGTGCAGACTACTCTCTTTGGAAAATGACGAATAAGGTCAAGCAACAGGTTAAGATAACCCAGGCAGAAAAATGCAATCGGAATAACGTCAGAATACAGTTGGCGGAGGGCATTCCAACACCAAAGTGAGATCCTATTTACAAAATTTATGGTGTTACTATAACATTGAAATGATAACGCCAAAAAACAATCGCCTGACTTTTGTTTCCGACGTCGTCACAACACCCAAAACTCAAATTTACTGGATTAAAATTACATTGTAATAATAAGTTTATGACCTTAGGATGGTGTTCAAAGACAACACTGGATAACGTTATTTCGACATATTTTTGGCGCTATTTTGGGGTTCTTTATATTAGAAAATACGTATATAAAAATAATTTTAAATAAATAGAAATTGTAATGAAATAAATAATTTTTTTTTTTCATTAAAATTTGAAAGGTCGAATATTAGCAACTAAAATTAAATAGAAATTGTTCAAAATTATTTTTTTTAATATCCGGGTTATACGATCGACACAAAAATTCGACTTTTCTAAAAATTCGACTGTCAATTTTCGAAAACTTGAAAAAAAACTAAATTTTCTAATCCTCTAGGTCCAAATGGAGGACTTTGAACTTCTTGTAGGATAAAAATGTTGCATTTGTTAAACAAAAACACAAAAAATCATGTAAAAACATGGTATTTTTCAGAGGTTCGTTCGTTTTTTGACTGCATCGTGTTATCTACAGACGGACGTACAGACAGACAGACGGACGGACATCGCTAGAATGTCTTAGAATCGATCACTGATCATAAATATATAACTTTATGTATCTTTCTAATACAAGAAAGACAATTTCAATCACAATTTTAAGATGTAATTAAACTCGTTACTCCGCTGTCATTTAAGTCTTTTTGGTATGTTTTTTTTTTTACGAAGATTTTTTTCATCTGCCAACAAGTAAAAAAACTAAAAAGTCGACATTAAAAGTCCATTTCGTTTTTTTATACAAAAAGTCAATTAATCGACTTTTCGACTATAGAACCCTTATTCATCTTGCATATTTCATAACAAAAAAAAAAATGAAGTGACATTTTTACACAAAAAAAATATTTTCTATTGTTAAAAAAAGGTATAAAGAAATAATTAAATAAAATAAAGTCAGAAATTTTGTGAAAGTTTACCAAAGTAAACCTTTTCGGATAATTATTATAAACTCTTATGTAACGTTGGTTCTTTTAAAATCCAATGTTGTTATGATATTGAATTTTTTGTTTTCAAGGTATTAAAATTTTAAAGTCGTATTTTTGTATATCCAATGTTATAATGGTATTGTATTTTTAGAAGAGTCGTAATTTCTGCCTGGGAAGTTACCCAATTAGGAAAGATGACAACTCATGGACAAAAACTAACCATGAGAAGGCAATTAGGTTTAGTGAACATTTGAAAATGGTTTTCACCCCGAACAGCACAGAAATCAGCCCTGAATTTATTGAACGCTCTGTTCACATATGAACACGATATTTCATAATCTAGTTTTGGATTTTCCACAAAACTGATTAGTATTGTTTAAATAGGATTGTGTTCTTTTTATTATTTACATATAATGACCAAAATTCCCAAATTGTGATATGTTACTTTTTATTATCATGTTTTCAAGGTTAATACTTAAGGATGTAGATAGGAAAAAGATAACACAACACATGTTTATTTAATAAAGATATTGCTGGCACACATGCGCCCGGCAGGTAGGGAATATTCTAGTTCTAGGTTAGATTTAAGATTATTGTAGTTAGCTCTTAAGGTTTTTAATTTTAATAAAATAATCAGTGTCTTACAAACATTCGAGGTACGTGTTTTATTTCTATTTCCAAAGTAATTCCGCGTACATTTGGTCCTTCGAACCGGATCCATTGGGAAATACTAGTCCAACAAACATTCCATCAATAAAACCATTCTGGGTTTTGAGCACAGGTTAAAAAAGACTAACGGTTATTATACCTACATAATGAGTGTCACCAAAGATGCTCCGGAATTACTTGAAAGAAAAGCAAGTGGTAGTAAACCTGTGAAAGAAGCACAAGGGCTACATCATAACGAAATTCAACTGGTTAAAAAGGAACTGCAAGAACAAATGCAGCAGATGTCCAATAACCAGAATGAAAAAATGCAATCACAAATGCAGCAGATGTCTACTAACTTCGATATGAAAATGGAACAGTGGTTAAACAGATTAATCTTGGTATTGAACCCTGGTGAACATCAAACAAAGAACGAGGAAACCGTTTCAAATGTGGGGGAACAATTGCCACAGAAACAGGATGAGACTCAACAGGAACAGCAAAAGGCTGTAAATGAGCAAGTAAAAGCTCAGAGAGAGCAAGAAAAAGCTCCAGAAAAACTAGAAAAGGCTCAAAACGAGGAAACCGTTTCAAATGTGGGGGAACAATTGCCACAGAAACAGGATGAGACTCAACCGGAACAGCAAAAAGCTGTAAATGAGCAAGCTCAGAAAGAGTTAGAAAAAGCTCAAAACGAGGTATCAGTTTCAAATGTAGGGGATCCATTGCTACAGAAACTTGATGAGACTCAACAAAATCAGAAAAAGTCTTTAAGTGAGCAAGAAAATGCTCAGAGAAAGTTAGAAATAGCCAAACATGAGGTATCAGTTTCAAATGTAGGGGAAAAATTGCTACAGAAACTTGATGAGACTCAACGGATACAGCTAAGGACTGTAATTAAGATAGAAAAAGCTCAAAACGAAGTATCAGATTTAAATGTGGGGGAACCATTGTCACAGAATCTTGATTTCACTCAACATAAGCAGCAAAAAGCTGTAAGTCAGCCAGCTCAAAGAGAGCAACAAAAGGCTCAATCAGTATTAAAACTGAAGGTTGCGAAAAATATGATCATCATATATCATCAAAAACAAATATTTTAGCATGAGCTCACAAAATTTAAAATGCATCGAATTGTTAATAAAAACAACAAAATCGTTAGCTTTTATCCTTTTACGCACAAATATGGTATGCTTCGTGGTCAATTAAAAAATTCAAATTTACCATTATTAGCATCAAGAAAGATCTTCAAGTTTATTCCCCCGGCAGCCCCTCCTTTTCGAGGGATTTGGGAGGCTGGTGTAAAGTCGGTTAAACATCCTACGCCAATATATGACTGCCCAAAGTATACTTCCTTTTCAAATGTTATTTGCTTCGATAGATGGAAGTTAATCCAGAAATACTTTTGGATCCGATGGAAAGAAAAGTATTTGACTACCCTACAACAACGTCAGAGGCATTCCAAAATCAATTTGAAAGAAGGTACAGTCGTTATTACCGAAGTTCATGATGGCCGAGACGGAAAAGTAAGAGTAGCAACGTTGAAACTTCAGAACAATAGTGTGCTTTAGCGGTCCATTCATAAAGTATGGCCTCTGATAATATTCGAAGAAGAAAAGATAAGGCTACACCAATGAACTCCGACATTTCAACAACAACACAAGATATCGGCACGCATATTTAACTTTATTTATGTTTGTTATTTTTAATTATTCTGTATTTATGTTAAAGATAAATATTATTAGTAGTAAAATTAGATTTTAATAATCAATTGTCATTTAGTGCCCGGCAGAATGTTCACATATGAACACGATATTTCATAATCTAGTTTTGGATTTTCCACAAAACTGATTAGTATTGTTTAAATAGGATTGTGTTCTTTTTATTATTTACATATAATGACCAAAATTCCCAAATTGTGATATGTTACTTTTTATTATCATGTTTTCAAGGTTAATACTTAAGGATGTAGATAGGAAAAAGATAACACAACACATGTTTATTTAATAAAGATATTGCTGGCACACATGCGCCCGGCAGGTAGGGAATATTCTAGTTCTAGGTTAGATTTAAGATTATTGTAGTTAGCTCTTAAGGTTTTTAATTTTAATAAAATAATCAGTGTCTTACAAACATTCGAGGTACGTGTTTTATTTCTATTTCCAAAGTAATTCCGCGTACACGCTCCTTACAGGAAATTTATCAACTTGATCTCCCGATTAAAAAATTCAAGAAGCGTGAAGTAGCAAATGTTATTAAAAAACTTGTCCTAAATAAAGCTCCAGGTTATGACCTCATTACAAGTAAAGCTTTAGAGGAATTGCCCAACGAAGGATTAGTATACATCACTAGTATATATAATGCCTGCCTTACGCGAAACTTTATTCCACCTCAATGGAAAGTTGCCCAAATTACTATAATTCAAAAACCCGGCAAAAGCCCTCATGATGTCACATCATATCGCCCAATTAGTTTACTCCCAATTCCATCTAAAGTACTAGAAATCCTTTTTATAAATAGGTTAATGCCTATTATAGAATCAAAATCACTGAGTCCAATGCATCAGTTTGGGTTCAGAAAAAAACATGGTACAATTGAGCAGGGTCATAGGCTCGTTGAGACGATACAGGATGCTCTGGAGAACAAAAAATATTGCACTGCTGCTTTTCTTGATATTTCTCAAGCATTTGATAAAGTATGTCATGATGGTCTTCTATACAAAATCAAAAAGCACCTCCCAGTTAACTATTATATATTTATTCGATCTTACCTCTCGGATCGCTTCTTTTTTGTGAAAGAAGAAGACGAAATGAGCAGTTTACATGTTTTCAATGCCGGAGTCCCACAAGGCAGTGTTATGGGGCCAACTTTGTATCTCTTGTATACCGCAGATTTACCAAACACTGATGGAGTTCTTATAGGCACCTTTGCCGATGACACTGCAGCTCTTGCTGTTCATGCAGATCCTGCAGTTGCAAGTAATATTTTACAAAAATGTGTAGATAACATTTCTCTATGGCTTAAAGATTGGCGCATAAAATCAAATGAAGATAAATCAGTTCAGGTCACTTTTACTTTAAGAAATGGGACTTGCCCCCTGTTAATCTTAAAAAAAAGGAAATTTCCCAAAAAGATGATGTCAAGTACCTTGGCATTCACCTGGACAAAAAGCTCTTATGGAAAAAACACATTCTGACCAAAAAGAAAGCCCTTGACTTACAAGTCAGAAAAATGTCTTATTTGATTGGCACTCAATCGAAACTTTCGCTCGAAAATAAGCTCTTGATATACAAATGCATACTTAAACCAATTTCGACTTACGGTATCCAATTGTGCACAGAAAAAAATATCGTAAAATCAAGAGTAACAAAACAAATTGTTACCAACGAAATACTAGTTCAACAACGTTTTTAATTGTATCAACAATGTGTATTGTTAATGTGACAAAAATCCGGTTTTATTTCCAATTAAACGCATGAATTAAAATCATTGTTAAAGATTCCACAAAATTCACATAAATAACACAAACAATTTATAAACTCATTTAATCAAGCACAAATATATGCGACGATAGCACGGTGGTAGTGTGCTAGACTCGAATCATGAAGGTTTCGGGTTCGCTGCCAGTTGGCGGAACTTTTTTTTTTTTTAATTTCCAATTTTAGTTTTTTTTTATCATTCTAATTGTAGACTGTTTTAAATATGACGTTGAGTCAAATACAAATATGTATAAGGATAGCACAGTGGTAGTGTGCTAGACGCGTAGCACGAAGGATGCGGGTTCGATGCCAGATGGCGGTAGACATTTTTTTTTTATTTTATTTTTTTTTTATTTTTTTATTCTATTTTTTAGATTATTTTTTATTCTATTTTTAGATTTCAGATTATTTTTTATTCTATTTTTAGATTTTACAAATTTTTCAATTAATTTCATTGTTAATGTAACAATGAATGATGTTGATTTTTTTTTTCAAAAGTTACAAATGCCATTGTTGTATTAACAAAATCCAATGTAGGCTCAGTTTCAATTAAATGTTTAATTGTATTAACAATGAAATTAATTGTATTGACAATTTTTTTTTTCTGTGTGGGGTACTGCAGCAAATTCCAATCTGGAAATTCTACAGCGATTTCAATCGAAAATCCGTAGACAACTAACAAGAGCTCCTTGGTACATATCAAATAACCAGCTTCACAGAGAACTTAAAACTCCGACAGTAATCGAAGAAATAAAAAACCAATTGATGTCCTATTAATCAAGAGTTCAAAACCACCCAAATCCTTTAGCGTCAACTTTAATGGCAAACGCAACTACTTTTGTCAGACTCAGAAGAAGAGCTCCCCAGGGCCTACATAGATGAACCCCTTAAAATGGCCCAGAGTATACTAAGGAATTATTTTTATATATATTTTAGTTTTTTAGTTTTAAGTTATCTGTGGGATGATCACTGGATCATCTCCACTTCATAGTCAAATAATTTTAAGTCACGTGTAATGATTAATATCAATTTATGATATATTGCATTAATAAATGAATTTAAAAAACAAAAAAAAAAATATTTTATTTTTCGTTTGTTTTTTTTAATTTTTTTTAACCATTTGCGTTTTTATAAATTATTTTTTAATTTTTCCTCAAAATTCTTTAAATTTTTAATTTTTTTTTTCATTCTAATAAAATTTCATAAATTTAACTTTTGTTGATCCACTGTAAAAATTGCCTGCGAATTTTGTACCCTTGCCCAAAACATTAAATCATGATAATGTTTTGCGGAAGATTTGGGTGTACTAGCCAAAGCAAAGTTTTTTTAGAAAAAATAATGTTATATTACTTTGCTATTCCATGCAAAACGAAATGAAATATCAGTCGAGGACCGCATTAAAAAACCAAAAGAGCTGTACATTTCGTGAGTGCAAAAATTAGTGCAAAAAAGTGTTTTACATTTTGGAGAGTATAAAAGATTCGGCACCAAAGAATATAATACTCCCACTTGTTTTATGTACATTTGATAAACAAATGGAAAATTTGTATGCGAAAAGCTTAGACTTGGTGAAAAAGTACACCATAAAAAAATGAGTCCAGTTTCCTACTAAAAATTGGGTAAATTTCAACAAATTCAAAAAATATACTGCTATAAATTTGTAAGTAAATTTGCAATATTTTTAAGTAGAATTACGTAATCTGTGTAAATTTACCCAATTTATAGTAGGAAACTGTAATCATTTTTATTAGAGTGTAGTTTTGATAAAAAAAATGATTTTTTTTTTCACAAAAAACAAAATTATGTTAAAAAAAAGTTTAATGAACCCAAAATTTTTGGTGAAAAAAAATTTTGATGAAAAAAAGTTTTTGATGAATTTTTTTGATGAAAAGAAAATTTTTTTGATGTAAATATGATAAAAAAAATTTTTGATGAAAAAAAAAAAAAATATGAAAAACAAAAAATTTAATGAAAACAAAATTTTTTTTTGCTGAAAAATAATTGTGTTACTTTTTATTCACCAGCTGGTGAAAAACGGGTATATTCACCACGAGGTGAATTATTATCCAAGTTACAAACCCAAGTTATTAAAATTTTTGGTTTTAAGAAAATGAAAATAGTAATTCTTGTTTTCTTTTTCGTTAATTGTTAGCTTATATAGTCAAACTGAGATGGCGTCCTGGAACGTTTTTAAAATTAGACACCAGCCTAAAAACATTATCATGTTAAAAAGTGCAGCATACTCATTTTTTTGCAGCATTTCATCTCCCATGGAGTTCAATATAGGTGTGCAGAAACTCGAAGTGAGGACAAATGATTATGCTGCAAAAACCAGATTCCATTATATTTAAAACAGTTTCCTGTTTTTTTTTTTTTATTAAATATTTTTGTATTTTTTTTTGGATTTTTTAAAATAATTTTTCGTTAATACCACTTTTTTAGATTTTTTTTAATTATTGTATTAAAAACATTGCGGTATAATAAAAAAATACGCAGCATAATATTTTTTTTGCAGCATAATTACATTTTTTTTGTAGCATAACAATTTGATGTCCACACCTCGTGTTTCTGCACCAAGGATCATCAAGCTTTATATAGGATGTGCAGAAACACAAAATGGGGACATCAAATGGTTATGCTGCAAAAAAAAAAAAATAATAATTATGACGCAAAAAAAAATTATGCTGAATGGCTTAAATATTTCTTAAAACGTGAAATGATTGAAAAAAGCTCTTCCGAAAAGGAAGAAATACTGACTTTGAAGTTCAAAGTGTTAAAGGTCGTTGAAATCGCGGAAATAACATAGAGGAAAATAAACTGCTGTATGCAATTATCTAAATAACATTCAGAACTATGGAAAAATCATGAATGGGCGAACTCAAATGGCAACAACTGAACGAGATCGACAAAAATTTTAAGAATTCCCCCAAATTCTACGCCGACATCTTTTAAAAGTTCTCAAATAAAGTGGCGTTAATGCGAGTATTTGTACAGTCCGTCGCGTTTAAAAGTCAAGTGAGTTCATAACTCATCGAAAATTATGCAAAAACTAATCGCTGAATGTCAAACGTAGTAAGCAGTGCCTTAATCTCTGCAGGAATACAATGACACGGTCTTTGAAATTTTTCAAAATAATTTATTCCGACGAAAAAAAAATAATACCGTTGCATTAGACGGATACAATGGTTTTCGGTGATTTGAGACAATAAAAACCGTTTTTGCATAGAAGGTGTTATTATGGTATGGGATGCACTATTCTACTGTGGCATCATTACTGTTCCTTACGTTACCATCGATGCTTCTTAAGTTTGGAACTAAGGGGTGGCTATCGTGATGGACTGTCAAAATACCCATTAAATAACCACTTTCTTTGATAATTTTGCAAACTGTCAACGTGGAATTCTAGGGAATTCTTAAAATTTTTGTCGATTTCGTTCCGTTGTTGCCATTTTAGTTCGCTCATTCGTGTTTTTTCCATAGTTCTTAATGTTATTTAAATAATTGCCTTCAATAGGTTTGACCCTCTCTATTATTTTCGCGATTTCAGCGGCCTTTAACACTTTGGACTTTAAATACAGTACTTTTTTCTTTTCGGAAGATCTAAGAGCTGTTGTGAGTCTCATTTTAATTGAAATTCGAAACAAAACTATTTTGTTATTATTGTTTAAGGAATTGCTATCCATAACAAATTGGTTTCAGGTCCTACTTGGTCTGTATTTAAAAATTCCTTAATCAAGTGATTCATAAAAAACTAGTAATTTTTTAACAAGTTGCCGAAAAATATTTTTTTAAAGGACTTCTTTCAGTCTTTTGCTTATTGTTATGATTTGACGTTATTAGCTAGATAATGGTCTCTATCAGTGCATTTTTTTATATTTTTCCGCTTATTCGTTACAAAGATATATTCGATTAAAAAGTGAAAAACTCGATTCCTTATTGATGTGATTCTCAGTGTATATAGACAAGTAAAACCATAACTTTTACCCAAAAAATTTTTCGCGAATTTTTTTTCGCAAACTTTTTTTTCCGCGGAAAATTTTTTTAAATTGTTTTTATCAACATTAATTATTTTTACAAATGTTTTTACAAAAAAAAAAAATTTCGTCGCGGATTTTTTTTTCTTCAAAATTTTTTTCGCGGAAAATTTTTTTTCCAAATCAAGTTTCTTTCAGTTATTGTTTTTACATTGTAAATAGTATCCGTACATTCCATTCCGCAAGGCCGAATTTAACTTTTTTACAAGTTTTATTTTCCTGCATACTCTCTCATTTGTACATTTGAAAGTATTAAGTCTATGGTGATATTGGCAATGATTATTTTGATGATTACATGGCAACTACTACATGTCTTACACGAACACCACCATAATTCAGACGACATGACATTATGGCGTTTTCTATGTAACTGCGAAGGAGTATCAGTTACTCTATGATTTACCTGCCATTTGATATAAATTTAAAGTTCTTTTTATAAGCCAAACGTATACAGTTACAATTGTACATCTAACAAGGGAAGTATCTCAACCCTTATGAACCGATTTGCCTGAAACTTAAAATATATATAAATGAGACGATTCTAAGGTTGGGGTGTCTCGGCTTTTCGGCCATATCAGTGTTTCAAAATTTCGTTGTCCCCTTATGAAACCATATGGACCTCCGGGAAAATTTCGATAACTCACGAACTAACAGGAATATCCTCTAGAGCAAAAATACGTGTCGACTTAAATTTAATAAAGATTATTTCGTATTCATATGGACATCGTAGCTATATGTCTTCATATAAATACCCCCAAATTTTTCAAATTTTCATGAAAAAAGTATTTAATGAAGCCAAACTTTTACAAGGTTATGCCACCGTTGGATAGGCATTAAAAAAACCTTTCTTCTCATATATAAACATCATATAGTTTCTTAGAAAGAAATGGCTGAAAATTCCAAAAAACGATTTTTTCGCCATTTTTTGACCGATGTTTTGAACCCCTAAATCCCCGATATGGCCGATAAGCCGAGACACCCCAACCTTAGAATTCTCTCTTTTATTTATATTTTACGTTTCATGCAAATCGGTTCATAAGGGTTGAGATACTTCCCTTGTAAGTCAAAAGGAGTCGAAAGATGTTAACTTGTGAATGTATTCAAAAATAGACTTGACGAGTTTCTAGCAATCAATTTTAAGCAAACAATGATGATTTATTTGGTAGTTATTGATACATGTGGGAGTTGTTGTTAGGAAAAACTAAAACAAAACACATAGTGCTTTTGTCAATTATGCAAAGGCCAACAATATGTTGATTTAAACAATTTTCAATTAAAAACTTATAATCGATAAAAAGTTTTATACAGAAAATTTATAATCGATAAAAAATTTTCTATAGTCGATAAAAAATTTTTTATAGAAAATTTATAAATAAAAAATTTTCTATAGAAAATTTAAAATCGATAAAAAATTTTCTATAGAAAATTTATAATCCTTAAAAATTTTCTATAAAAAATTTGTAATCGCTTAAAATTTTTTTATAGAAAATTTATTATCGCTAAAAAAATTTTCTATAAAAAATTAAATTAAATTTATAATTGATAAAAAAATTTTCTACAGAAAATTTATAATGGATAAAAATGTTTGTATTGAAAATTTATAAAAAAAATTTATAATCGATAAAAAATTTTCTATAAAAAATTTATAATCGATAAAAAATGTTCTATAAAAAATTAATAATCGATTAAAAATTTTCCATAGAAAATTTATAATCGACAAAAAATTTTCTACAGAAAATTTATAATCGACAAAAAGTTTTCTATAGAAAATTTATAACCGATAAAAAATTTGCTATAGAAAATTTATAATCGATAAAAAATTTTCTATAGAAAATTTATAATCGATAAAAAATTTTCTATAGAAAATTTATAATCGATAAAAAATTTTCTACAGAAAATTTATAATCGATAAAAAATGTTCTATAGAAAATTTATAATCGATAAAAAATGTTCTATAGAAAATTTTCTATAAAAAATTATAATCGATAAAACATTTTCTTTAGAAAATTTATAATCGATAAAAAATTTTCTATAGAAAATTTAATCGATTAAAAATTTTCTATAGAAAATTTATAATCGATAAAAAATTTTCTATAGAAAATTTATAATCGATAAAAAATTTTCTATAGAAAATTTATAATCGATAAAAAATTTTCTATAGAAAATTTATAATCGATAAAAAATTTTCTATAGAAAATTTATAATCGATAAAAAATTTTCTATAGAAAATTTATAATCGATAAAAAATTTTCTATAGAAAATTTATAATCGATAAAAAATTTTCTATAGAAAATTTATAATCGATAAAAAATTTTCTATAGAAAATTTATAATCGATAAAAAATTTTCTATAGAAAATTTATAATCGATAAAAAATTTTCTATAGAAAATTTATAATCGATAAAAAATTTTCTATAGAAAATTTATAATCGATAAAAAATTTTCTATAGAAAATTTATAATCGATAAAAAATTTGCTTTTAAAAAAAAATTTGTATAGAAAATTTATAATAGAAAAAAATTTTCTATAGAAAATTTATACTTGAAAAAAAAACAAAAAAAATTTCTACAGAAAATTTATAATCGATAAAAAATTTCATATAGAAAATTTACATAAAAAATTTATAATCGATAAAAAAAATTTCTGTAGCAAATTTATAATCGATAAAAAAATGTCTATAAAAAATTTATAATCGATAAGTAATTTTCTATAGAAAATTTGTACGTATATCACAGAAACTGGTTTGAGATGACAAAGAAAGAGTCAATACGTCAGAACATTGTTTCGTATTTGTTCTGGGAAAGATGAAATCTGTGACATGTTCTTTTGCCTAATAGCCACAAATTATCCCATTGTGCCAAAACCTCTCATAATATCCTTTGTATTCCACAAAAACTATATTTTTTTCACCATACCAAATTCAAACAAACGTATTTAAATATTAAACAAAAAATATTTTCACTTTTAACAAACCAAACCACTAAAAATTCTCTCCTTCAATGTACTCAATTAATGAGGTTTTTAATGTTTATATTTTTTATATACACAAATACGATCACACGGACTTTTGAGGTTAATTTTCATTGAAAACAAAAAAAATTAAAAAAAAAAAACACATTACACACAAATAAGATTCAATCTGTACAATATAGACATTTTAATATATTCATTTGTTTGAAATATTTACCTGGCTTTTATTGAATGTTAAATTAAATTAATTAAATACATTTAAACCTTACGGTTTTCGTGGCTATATGTTAATGATAAGTAAATGAAAATAATTGAAAAAATAAATAAATGCATAATAACAATAACACAATTGTTTTAAAAACAGACATAATGCAATAAATATTTTACTTCAAATGTATGCAATGATTTTTTAAATACTTAACAGCCTTATTGTATGCTTTAATTTTTTTTGTAATTGTTTTAAATTATGAGGACAGCTTTGGTATTAAATTTTAATTTTTTTAGAGATAAATTTAATTTTTTTTTGTTAGTAAAGTATAAGGAAGTAAAGGGAATTCAAAAAGGCATAGATCCGTTTAATATATATTTTTGCATCTTATGGTTGTATTCCTTGTCTTCTTTTAAATTCATAACTTATCTACCATTTTGTTTTAAATAAATAAAAACAAAAAGTTTATTTGAAGATGTAAAATTTCCGATATGATGCACAATAACATGATGATACGCAGGACTCTCAGGGTGTCTCCATATCGCATCATATCGCTGAGAGACACCATATCGTAAGATTAAACGGCGCACAGTGGCGCCTTTTGACTTTTTTCGTTGCAAAAATCATAACTTTTGAACTAATGAAGATATTTTAAAAATTTAAAGAGCATTCGAAAGAAGACTCCCCAAGCTTCAAAATATATGAGCCGCAAGGTAATAGGCCAGCCGCGGCACTGTGCACAGTGTCGTATTTTGACTTTTTTCGTTGTAAGCATTATAAATTTTAAAGTAATAAAGATATTATCAAGATTAATAAAGCATTTGAAAGAAACCCCTTCAGCTTAAAATAAGTAGCCCGCATGGCCATTGGCCCACTGCAGCACAGTGCCTAGTTTTGACTTTTTTTCATTGTAAAAATCATAAGTTTTTAAGTTATCAAGGCATTTTTAATGTTTAAAACGCACTTGAATTTTATCTCCTTTAGCTTCAAGAAAGCGCATCCGCATTGTAATAGACCCGCTTCGGCACTGTGCATAGTGACACCTTTTGACCTCTTTTGTTGTAAATTGTAAATCTAAAAATCATTAAAAATGTAACTTCTTGTGCGTGAAATTAAGTCAATCTGCACGCTGATATTCTCGTTAAGCGTTTTTAACTTACCGATTAGACTAAGGGCAACAATAATCACAATACATATCTCGAAAAAATACCACTCTAATATAACAGAGAAAAAATAAGAAAAAAAAAATTAGGAAATTTTTAACGGTACTGAGTAAAATATTACTAAATTTTTCACCAGAAAACCATTTGATATTTAAAATTTAATAAATGTTTACCAACAAATTTGAATAAATTTTCAATTTATAAAAATAAAATTTTACTTGAATTTTTTTTTTTTGTTTTTTTTTTTTAAGGAAATGTTTTAATTGTGTCAAGTAAAAGTTTACTTAAAACTTATATATTTAAAAAAAGTTTCAACTGTTAAACTAACCAATTATATTTATGTCTTAACATAGGCAAATTTTAAAAAGCTGATTAGAAACTTTCAAATACATAAAAAAAGAACTATAAACTCAATGAGAATTCAACACTAATTTTATTTTTTTGTAATTAGCTGTAGGTTAAATTTTAACAGATCATTCACTAGGGTTAAAAAAATTTAAGACTTTTTTAATTAAAAACTTATTAAAAATCTTGTTAGATAACGTTTGTTTCTTCCTTTGTACACAAACCTTTGTCTATTAAAAAAATTCTTAAAAATTCCGAGATGAAACATAAGTTTTTCGCAATTTTTATGTTTAACTTTGTTTTATTAAAAATACAAAATTTTAACTTTTAAAATATCTTAATTCGTTCAGGAGTTACAGCTCGTCAAAGTGGTTACATATAGAAAAAAAAAATTCCGCTAGGGGGCGTTATAAGCAAATAAAAAATGCCAAAAAGCAAAATAATAAATTAAAAAACAATATATCTACTAAGCTTGGTAAAAAATTCCAGTGGATCTCAAAACTGCCCAAAATCTATTAGGATATTTTAAAAATATCTCCTTTTCGTAGTAAAAGTTGTTACAGTTTCTCTGTTTTTTCATGTGCACGGGCAAGTACGGGCACCCAATTTTTATTGAATAAGTTAGAGTATTAAATACTTAACATCCTCTGTTTAATAGATCCCGTCACAAGCCGTCACTTTTTTAGTTCTATTCTATCAAATATAAAAAAAGATCGAAATATTGTGTGTTTGCAAAACTGCTCCTAAAAACAAAGTATTCGACCAAATAACCCGTTTTTTATATCGTTTCATTTGAATTAATATACCTTTCAAACGACACCAAAAAAATAATGATCGGTTGCATAGTTTGCCTGAAATTCAATTTAAAAGATGATATATTTTTTTTAAATTTTAACTTTTTTCAGCAGACTGAAAAATTGCCAACTTTGGGTGGCTCTATAATTCATAATTTTTATCCGATTTCAAAAATGTTTTTGGATTCATAATCAGTGAGGAATTTTCAATCAGATGTAATCATTCATTTTATCAAATTCTTTTGTCAATTTTTGGATTTTTGCAATGCTTTTAGGGAAAAGGCGCCACAATGCGGCGCCAGGGTTTTTCCTTTGGGTATTTTTGAAATTTCGTGTTTACATCAACAAACCACAAGCATTGCACGTTAAGATTAAAGAAGAAATCGCAAATTTGGAGTCATATATTTTGCCAGAAACAGTACAAAAAATCACAAAACGAGCCCAAAATTGCATCAACTAGGAAGATGGTCATTTGGCCGTTATAATTTTTTTTTTGCGTACCGTAATAAATTTTGCATGTTTAAAAAAACTTTTCGTGATTACAGAATATGCCTTGTTTTTATTCCTAACAATATGCTAGGCCCTTCACATTATGACATTACTTTTTCGTCACCCTGTATAAGACACAAGTACACATCTTGAATAATTGACCTGATTTTAATATATGAGTTTTTTTTACCGTATTTAACTCTCATGCATGCAAGTAATGCATCATATATTTTCAATAAAAATAAATTGCATATTTACTTCATTTATTAATTTTTAATGAAACTCATTGATAAAATATCATCATCATCATAAGAAAATAATATGAATGATAATTAAGTACGAGAAAGTAAAAATAATAATTTAAAATTTCAAGAGGAAATAACGACTGAACATTGATTAACGACTTTCAAGGAGTCTATAAGGACGCACAAAAGCATAAAAAAGTTAAGAGTTGATTATTACAATTCATTCATTCCATGACCTGATATTTTTTGCATACTAAATATTTTTTATTCAAAAAACTTCACGGGGAAGTGAAAATCTTTGAAGATGTTTTGCGAAAACACTGTACCTTAGACTTCAAAATGGCTTGGACCATTGGAATCAGCATGCCAGAATTATGTAAAATTGATGGTCAAAACCCAGGTTACTTTTTCACCGTCACACAGTGCTATGAATCATTTTTCATAGACATTTTCTAAAACATATTTTCCATAGAATATTTTCTAAGACATTTCAAGTAATGTCATATTTGCCATTTAGGTTGTGTGGGAGGTAGGCGTGTCCATTGACCGATCATCCTTTTAAATACCATGCAACCTGACTATATAAGTGTTCTAAATACCCAGTTTTGTCGATCTAGCTCTTTTTGTTTCATTGTTATTTTGTTTGGCATTGAGAACTCATTTGCTCCATATCACACAAAAGTCCCAAATGTGTAAGCAAAATTGGATATGGAGCATAATACCATAAAATCTTATTTTCTTAAAAGCTTAAAATCTTTTGATCTATTGTATGTAAAAGTCTGAAAACTAGAAGCTTCGTTAACAATATATGTAGCAATAAATGGTAAACATTAAAACAAAATCCATCGATTACTTTTCGAGAAAGTTTGTGGTAAACCTATTTTATCGTTTTTCTCGAAACCGAGTTGTTGGCGTATGGAGCAAAACAATAATAAGCTGACGAATTAACTAAAAAGAAACAAAAATTACTATTTTCATTTTCTTAAAACCAAACATTTTAATAACTTGGGTTCATAATTTGGATAATAACTCACCTCGTGGTGAATAAAACCGTTTTTCACCAGCTGGTGAATAAAAAGTAACATAATTATTTTTCAACAAAAAAAAATTTTTTCATCAAAATTTTTTTTTCATCAATTTTTTTTTTTCATCAAATTTTTTTCCTTTAATTTTTTTTTTTATAAAATTTTTATTTTTCATCAATTTTTTTTTATTAAATTTTTTTTTCTTATTTTTTTTTTTTTATCAACTTTTTGTTTCATCATTTTTTTTATCAAATTTTTTTTTTCATAAATTTTTTTTTTTTCATAAATTTTTTATACCCTCTTACCACAGTATGGGGGTATACTCTCTTTGTCATTCCATGTGTTACATATCGAAATATCGGTCGGGGACCCCACAAAGTATATATAATAATGATCCATGATAGAAGCTAAGACATTCTAGCGATGTCCGTCCATCCGTCCGTCTGTAGAAATAAAGATGCAGTCCAAACCAAAAGAGCTAGACCCCTGAAATTGGGCAAGACTATCTCTTATGTAACTGGTAAGGTTAAGTTCGAAGATGGGCAAAAACGGACCAGGGGGAAAAATTACCCCCTTGAAAAACTAAAACGACCCCTGAAAAATACAATATTTTTACGAGTTTTTTTTTATTTTTGCTCAACAAATGTAACATTTGTATGCCATATTATGTTCATAGATCTGCGCCTGGTCCAAGGGGGTTAGAAAATTCGATTAAAAATTAATTAAAAATAACGATAAAAATTTATTATTTAATAGTAAATATAATAAACAAATAATTTGTAAACATATAAAGCGGGTGTATAGGTCTCCCCACCAACTCCACCGACCCCCTTCCACCACCAAAAAAAGACGCCCCTGCGATTTTTTTTTTAATTTTAAACGTGTTGGAGGGTATAAAAGATTCGGCACAGCCGAATTTAACACTCTTACTTGTTTTTTCATCAATTTTTTTTTTTCATCAAAATTTTTTTTTTTATCAAAATTTTTTTTCATCATATTTTTTGTTTTTTCATCATTTTGTTTTTTCACTAATTTAATTTTTTTTTTTATTTTTTACATCAAAAAATTTTTCTTTTCATCAAAAAAATTCATCAAAAAATTTTTTTCATTTAAATTTATTTTCACCAAAAATTTTGGGTTCATTAATTTTTTTTAACATAATTTTGTTTTTTTCGTGAAAAAAAATATTTTTTTTTACCAAAACTACTTGTTCACCAAGTCATAAAAATGTTCCATTTGTTTATCAAATGTACATAAAACAAGTGAGAGTGTTATATTCTTTGGTGCCGAATCTTTTATACTCTCCAAAATGTAAAAACACAAAACAATATCATGATCAGGGTTGGCAACCGATATCCACCTAGAATAACGGTATTTGGCTATTGTACCGCAACCAATAAAGATATGGATATTTTCAAAAGCGATTAAGAAAGCTAATGAAATTTCTAGTATTTTAAATGTGTCACTTCGTGTTTCTACCGGTTCGTTTTCGAATGATATGTCAATACCTTTATAATACCGTTTGAAACGGTATTATAACGGTATTGGCCTATATAACTAGAACATATGTATTTGTATTTGTTTCTTTCAGCAATCAGGTCTAATCAAATTCTACTAAAATTGATCACCAGAATTTAAACCGGAAAATGAGTGTTGAGCGGTGTTATCAATAAAATTATTTTTTCTATCACGTAAGGTTTTTAAGATATTCGTGTTTGAATATTGAAGTATTTGTGTCTCCTCAGTAACTCTTAAGTTGCTCAAACACAATAGTACTCAATTTAGTAAAAATAAGACATCCCCAGGAAATTTTTTTGGAACAAATTCCTGGTTCAATCGATTCTTGAATATATTCTACGGTAATCAAATCAAATTTTCTATGTAAAATTATTTTTCAAAAAAACTACTTGCTCTAAAAAACGATTGCTTTCGGGACAATTTCAAACAAAAATCATTGATTCTGGAATGTTAAGTAGTTTGATGCGTTCTGGAACCGATTATATGGAACAGAAAATTTTGCTGGGCTTTATTCCAAATCT
This sequence comes from Pegoplata infirma, assembly GCA_963921195.1. NCBI lineage: Eukaryota > Metazoa > Arthropoda > Insecta > Diptera > Anthomyiidae > Pegoplata > Pegoplata infirma. Next base: position 185,676,024 of record OY992538.1, on the reverse strand, counting down.
GGTATCCAAATTTTTCTATCGCGTACTGTTTTTGAAATATTGGCGTTTAAAAAACCTAAATTCCACTGTTGCGCACTTATATTCTTTATAAATCACACTAAAATTTTTAAACGCGAATATCTCAAAAACAGAACATGTTTGAAAAATGTGTATTGCAGTTTTGAAACCATTTTATATGAAAACGAGTCCTATTTGGTGGAAGCCAACGTAAGAATACGTAACAATGGACCCCTAAAAGTGCTAAAATATTTTTTTTTACTTTTTAACAGCGAATATCTCAAAAACGGTACGTGTTAGAAAAATTTGGACGGTAGATTTGGAAGCAGAATACTAAAATCTATGAGGACCAGTTAGAAATTTCAATTGGAGGTTTTTGCAGTCGAACAGTGTTTTTATTGTAAATATTACAAAAAAAAATACTCTTTCAATAGTTTAGAAAAAACGCTTCCAAAAGGTTAAGTTATATTAACATCCGGATCACTACTTCAGAAGTTGTAATAAAAAAGTTAATATATATATACATAATAAACACTAGTGATATATGTTTAACTAACTTTGAAAAATATATTGAGTAGGTTGTTTTGACGATCTTACTGAGAGATTGTACAATAGAGTTGAATATGCATTAATATTTTTGTTTGAACATTAGAAGTATGTCATTCGAGTTCTCTTTCTACCTGCAGTTTAGGGTTTTTATATTTTCAAAATAGCCATGACAATGGAATCTGACAAATTCAGAAACAAGTGCCGACTAAGTCTTGCAAAAATTACCAACATAAATAAATTTAAAATAGAAAAAAATATTTTTTTTTAATTTTTATCTGGTCAACTACTTAGAATCCAATGATCTTCTTAATGACCGTCAATACGGTTTCCGTAGAAGTCTTTCTACTTTTGACCTAATGGCGTTTCTTTCGGAACAATGGACTCGTTCTATTCACCGCCTAGGTGAAAGTAGTTGCTCTGGACATCTCAAGGGCATTTGACCGAGTCTGGCATAGTGCACTTATCTCGAAATTAATAGCTTTCGGTGTTGGCAACATATTTACTCGATTTATATCGAGCTTTTTACATAAACGGACTATTCGTGTTGTTATCGATGGTTTTTCCTCCCGTGATTTTATATTAAATTCGGGAGTTCCTCAGGGATCCGTTCTTTCGCCATCGCTCTTTTTGATATTTTTGAACGATTTACTAAATTCAACGTCTAACCCCATATATTCTTTTGCTGATGACAGCAACATTAGTCATTCATACTCATTCGATTACAGACCCAATTGTTATGAGATTGATTCCATGAGACTTAACATGAATGACTCACTTTACCACGACATAGAGGCTATCTCCGAATGGAGTCGTGTGAATAGAGTTCATTTTAATGCTCGTAAGACCCAATGTTGTGTTCTGACACATAAACGGCTAGTCAATTCAGAATTGCCAACATTGTCAATTGGCGGTGTTAATATTGAGGAATCGGATTCCTTAGAAATACTGGGTATGAAAATACAGTGTGATGTAAGGTGGAATATGCACGTGTTCGAAGTGGCGAAAGAAGCTTTCAAGTGCCTAAGCTTTCTAAAACGCTGCAGAAACTACTTTTCTCCAGAGGATCTTTTGTGTATATATACCACATATATCCGACCGAAAATGGAATACAACTCACATGTTTGGGCGGGGGCTTCGAAAACCGCTTTGGAGCTTCTTGACCGAGTTCAACGTAGGGCACAGGTCCTTATAGGCGATGACGCTTTGTCTAATTCCATAGACTCCTTGGAACAACTGTGGGCAGTGTGTCCCTGTTTTATCGATACTTTCACGGAAATTGTTCCGCTGAAATTAGCAACATTATCCCTGAAGTTCGTGTATTTCAACGCAGTACTCGTCTCTCTGGTCTCTCCACACGTTTTTCCTGCTACATACGATATCACAAAATTTAAATCAAATATCCACAAACACTACTCCCTCTTTCCTCCTCCACTAACCTTTATTTCCTAATATCAGCACAATGCAATGCATATATAGGGGGCATCCCCTGAGTGTTGGTTTAAAAAAAAAAAAAAAAATAATGACCTCGAGCTAGAATAAACATACTCAAAACATAATATTTTAAAGGTCGGATAAAACAATTTTTAATTTTTTAAGAAAAATTAATCAGAACCCAGCAAAAAAGTGCGGAGTACTTCTATTTGGAGTGCTTTAAAACTATAACAAATATAATGAAATACAACAAAAATAACAAAAAAAAACACAAGAAAAAAACACACAAACTGTTTTTTCTACTCCACAAAAAGTTGTTATTCAGCACTTAACCCATTACCTTCCGCGACACTCCCATACAAAAGTAAGTAGATATTCAGTAGATAAGAAGTACTCCGAGCTTTCAAACAACTTCCAACTACTTCCACGGAGTAGTTCTTATCTACTAAATATCTACTTACATTTGTATGGGAGTGTCGCGGAAGGTAATGAGTTAAGAACGGAATAACTATGAATTCTGGAGTAGAAAAGAATGTTTGTGTGTTTTTGTCTTGTGTTTTTTTTTATTTTTGTTGTATTTCATTACATTTGTTATAGTTTGAAAGCACTCCACTAGGAATTGGTAATGACTTTTTTTGCAGGGATGTTTTTAAAACATTGGTAAGTTACAAAAATTTCTTACAGCCTATTTTTGTCAATCAATAATATTTGTACACTAAAACAAAAAAAATACACTCAAAAAAAATTTTACACTCAAAAAAAATTTTACACTAAAACAAAAATTTAGTTTATTATTTTTTTTTTTTTTTTCAAAAATTACTAAAAAGAAGTTTTTTTACACAAAATAAAATATTTCTAATCAAAAATTTTATTTTTTTCACTTTAGAAAATTTACTGTCACTTAAAAAATGCATTGTGAAATTCATAGATTCGACCAAGTCGAATTTAACTTTTCTACTTGTTTTCATTTAAAATTTGGTTTTTTTAGGGCATTAGCTCATAGCGCTCACATAGTTCCCTAAGAGGTGTAAAATGTATGACCGACTCCCATTATATTTTCCGTCCAAAATTTTGAATCTATCTATCTCCCCTCCTTATGTGGGCTCCAATACAAAATGGCATTTTATGAAATTTGCTCTCACCACTCTAACTAACCCAGGGCTACCCCTAGACGAGTAAAATGTATGTACCACCGACCTCCAATAACAACATTTTCTCTGAACATACCTACTCTCAATCCTCTGCCCTTAAGGTGGTCCCCATACATTTTTTGTATTTAATTTTTTTAGGACATCAGCGCATAGCGCTCACATGGTTTACCCTAGAGGGGTAAATGTAAGGACGATCCCCATTAATTTTTACACATTTTTTTAGAACATACCTACCCTCTTACTCCACTTCTTAAGTGGGCTCCCATACAAAATTATTTTTTTTTTCAAAATTTTGGGCGAAATTTTAACAAGCAAATATGCAAAATGCAATAAAATTTTTTGTTTTTGAGCTTATTTAAAAATAAAATTAAATTTTTATAGGTCTAACTATAGCAAATGTATACACGAAACCAAATATAAAGATTTGATGAAAGGAATCCCCCAATTCCCAATTTTTTTGTTACAATTTCCAAAAAAACAGATTTTTTGCATTTTTTGCTGCTACGCCTATATTAAAGGCGAGGATTATTAGAAATTCATGTTATAAGCTACTTACATATTAAAGAATCTATATTTGCTTTGGTAGGCCCAAAAGAGCCGTGCACTTTTTTCCCAAGGGTTAAAGTTGAAATTTGTGGTAAAAATGGGTAAAATTTCGATGAGGCTGGGCAGCTCAAAATAAGAAATTTTGACACACACAACCTATTCCCGAAAAACTGGACCAGGATCGGAAAAAATTTAATTTTCCATATTAAAATGGCCATAAATCGGAAAGTAAAAGAGATAACGACTACGCCGAGCATGTTTTTTTATAAAAACCGGACAACAAACAACAAATTGGCAAGCACTTAAAGCCTTTGTATGCAAAAGGTGTCCTAATTTTTGGGGCCCCTGGATCCAAACTTAAGCTCAAAATTACGTTAGCTATAACAAAAAAATCGATAATAACCCACTGTGCAGTGCACTGTAGGGTATCAGTTTGTCGTTTCGAATCCATCTTAATTTCATGCATTCCTTTACTTATTTTTGGTTTCCTTAAACTCTGCCATATACACTTATTATATATTATTTATGCAAATATTATTACAATTGTAATGCTAAATATGATAAATGATTTTTATTGCATTTTTTCAACTATAATTTTTCCAGCAAATATTGTTTTAACATTAAAAACTGTCTGCAGCGTATTTTCATTTCCTTTGCTTCCGTAATCTTTGAAGACAATGTTTATCTCATCGTTGTTTTATCTTTTATGCATTTATTTAAATAGTTGTAACAGTAGCGGAGTTAACAATTGTGAATCGGGATGCTGGTGAAAGTTGATAGGGTTTTTATGTACTAGTTCATAGTTCAAACTTTATAGAAGACAGAGAGAAATGATTTGTTAAGACAAACGAGTTTATCGTAAATCGCTTGATGTCTTTGCATGGACAGACGTTTTTTGTTTTAATAATAATTTAGATGCGATAACATACTATCTGTGCCCTCGAACAAATTTCTGAAACCACAACAGAAAATTTCGGTTTGTGTAAGTGAACTAAGTAATTGACTGACTTAAAATTATGATATCATAACCTTTTTTCTCTGAGTAATTTTAAAATTTTTCGTTGTCGAGTTCGATTTTTGTTTTCGAAGGAGCGATCTATAGAATTAGGTTGTTTGTTCAAATTAATTAATTTTCAAAATTAGTCCCCTCCAAGATTTTTGAAATTTCCAATACCCCGCCGAATGATTTATATATTTTTAATGTTATACTTTTCTTAAATCAATAAAAAAAAAATTACCCACTTACACATTTATTTTTTTAAATTCCTCTTTTGTCTTTAACATTACTTGAATATATTTCACAGAAATTCATATTATTATTATTAAAAAAAAAAATACTGTGACATTTCAATGTCTGGGTCTGTATCTCATATTCATCTTCTTTTGCCTGTTTAAATATTGAAATGAATGATATTACTCTCATATTTTATATGAGAAAATATTTATTATTCTTGAATTACAATTGTAAAGTGGAAATTATATTTTATTAAAAAATATTTATGTAGTACATAAAAATGTAAATATATTTACAGTTCTCTTTTGTTCTTCAATACATAAATCCTTCTACTTATAGCTCATGCCAGCTATTTAAACACCCACAATTGCAAATTGCTCAATTTTGCAATTTAATATTTATACCAGTAGGGTATTGTGAATATTTCCTGGTGTTTGTTACATGTAAACAGACTCACAAGACTACCAGGTTACTTTAGATTAAAATGATCTGTAAACTATCGAAAAAATAAATTCAATTAAATCGGGAAAAAGGATTTCGAGATATCACCAAAATTTTGAAAGATATGGCGTATTTTTTGGTACTGCGCAATAACTCCCAAATGAAATAACTCCCAAAAATAAAAAATGAAACAACTCCCAAAAATTTTACATACGATTTGGGACTTATTTCATTATGAAATTAGTCCCAGTTTAGTGGGACTTATTGCACAAATTTTGTTGGGATTTATTTCATTATGAAATAACATCCAAATGAAAAAAACCCCAACAAAAAATAGATTGGAAGTTATTTCATTTCTTGTTAAGCATTGGGAGTTATATCATCAATAGTGTTACTTATTTCATTTTAATCGAAAACAGCATACACCTCTGTGCAATTGTTTTTTTTTTTTGCTTAAAATTTTTTCTGAGTAGGGATTACAAAATCCATGCATTAAATTAAACCCACCCTCTCCGCAAAGTAAAGTTTTCTAGCGTAGCAGGCCTTTACGCTATCAAATTTGTTATGCCTCAAAAAGGCCTGATAAATAAAATGGTTTTGGTTTGCAGAGAGGGTGGGTTTAATGCATGGAGTATGTAATCCCTAAGCCCGGCCGAAGGCCGGCTACGCAGAAAACCTTTATTACAAAAAAACAATGGGAACTTATTTCATTTTCTTTGGCACTTATTTCATTGGGAGTTCTTTCATTTTTTTTGGGAGTTATTATTTTGATTTTAAATAACTCCCAAATATTGGGACATATTTCATGTTTTCTTTGGGAGTTATTTCATTTTTTAAAGTGTGGATTTAATTCATTTTTCTTGAAACTTATTTCATTAGGAATTATTTCATTGGGACTTATTTCATTTGGGAGTTATTGCGCAGTACCTATTTTTTCAATGTTCAATAACACATCGAAACAACGAAAATCGGAATGGGATGAAACTAAAAGCAAATGAAAGTTGAGTTTTTCCATAAGAAACCCTCAAGGTTTTTTAGTTTAGTAAGAGATTTTGTTTACACTCTTTTGAAAATGGAGAACTATTATTATAATAACTAATTAGAGGCGTATACTTAATTTTGTAATTGCCGTTAATTAACAATCATACGCAACAGTATACAGTGGTTTATTTTAAATAATTTAATTTCATTCTGATTAATTTTTATTAAAAAATAAAAGTTGTTTTATTCAACCTTTAAAATATTATATTTTGAGTTATTCTAGCTCGAAGTCATTATTTTCTTTACTAATCAAGACCATGAAATTCTTATAGAACAATTTACAAGAAAATTATTTTTCTGTTTTAAATTTATTTATATTGGTAATTTTTGCAAGATTCAATCGACACGTGTTTCAAAATTTATCAGATTTTATTATCAAGATTATTTAGCAAATATAAAAACCCTATACTATAAGTAGCAAAGGGGATTTAAATGATAAATCTCTAATGTTCATTTGCGATCTCAACTTCTTAAGGGGGTTTTCATACAAAATTGCATTTTTATGAAATTTGCTCCCACCACTTTAAATGTCCCAGGGTTGCCCCTAGAAGAGTCAAATGTGTGACCGACCTCCAATATTTTTTGAATACCAACATTTTCTCAGAGCATACCTACCTTCAATCTTCAAACCCTTAAGATGGTCCCCATCAAAGGTTCGAAAGAATTAATTCTTTTATTCAATTTGTTAATTCGAATTAAAAAAATAGAATTTGGCATTCCCTAAAATCATTCAACTTTCAAAATCACTGAATTATTTCTTTCAAGAATTCATTCATTTATGCTTGTATTGGAAGCAGCAGACGAGACGTCGAGAAAACAACAGCCGATTGTTTACACACGAAGATGCTTAAAATGCACACAAGCATAGGGTGACCATTTTTTCTCGAACTCAAATCAGTACGCCTACTTTTTTATAATTTTATTTTCTTTGAAAAACTCCATAAAAACTCCTATGGAAAGAATAATTATGACAAATGTTTTAAATACGTTGGTTTAATTAACAGAATTATTGTTTATTGTTTCTTGCATTTCAGTAAAAACAACTGTTAAAAACAACTGTTAAAAACAACTGACATGAACAGTTGTAGTAAGAGTTTTGCAGAAAATGAAACTCTTCACAAACAACAATTCAATACAAACCACAATGGTTTTGAGAATGACATTATAAAGACTTAGTTCCTTTGAAAATCGCCCCGGTACTTTTTTTCTCAAGTTCTGAGATCTCTCTCTCTCTCTTCCTTTTAGAATAACTCCCAAATCATGAGCAAATATATTTTAGAAAACTATTGTGTTACCAGATTTTTTCAATTTTTTCGGGATAAAACCCACTCAGATTCTGTGCACTTTTTCTTATACAGATTAACTTTCACTACGAAATTTTTTTCGGACTCATAAGCTTTAAGATTCTTAGACATTTTTTAATAGAAAGTAATTCAGACTTAGCTTTTATAAAACTTCTGTAATAAATTATTTGATGGAAATAATAGTTTTTGTATAGAATTTTTGAATAAATTGATTTTTTATGTGGAAATGTCCAAAAATCAGTACAATCAGTACATATTTTAAAAAGTCAGTACAAATCAGTACAAGGTATTTTGATCAGTATGGTCAGCCTACATTTTTAAAAACACAAAGGGAATAAAATAAAAAATTAATCATTCAATTTGTAATAGATTTGAATGATGAACAATTTTGATCATTCAATTGAATGATTAGCTTGCAAGAAATTAATTCTCTTGGGAATTAATTCAATTTCAGTTAAGCTTTGAGAATTAAGCCTTTGAATTAATTCGTGTTAAATGCTAGTAAGGAATGATAATTTAAAACTTAATAAAACACAATTGAACTTTTTGTGAATTAATTCTCAATAGAATTAAATCGTTCGAAGCTCTGGTCCCCATACATTTGTTATTTTTAAATTTTTATTTTTTTTACGACATCAGCTCATAGCGCTCACATGGTTCACCCTAGATGGGTAAAATGTATTACTGACCGCCATTATTTATTCCCCCAACATTTTTTCAGAACATACCTACCCCCTTACTCCACCTTCTAAGGGTGCTCCTATACAAAATTAATTTTTTTTTCAAAATATTGGGCGAAATTTTAGGTGACAGGATATAATCCCCACGGTCATTATCCCCATAACGGAAATGGGGATTATGACCCAATGCATTACGGACATAGTCCCTATATTAGTTGTGGGGACTATGACCATTTCAAAAACGGTCATAATCCTAATGGGGATTATGTCCCTTCCCTGTTGGGATTACAACGGAAAATTTTTCGGTCATAACCCCCATTTATATTATGGGGACTAAGTCCAAAACAATTTCGGCCATAATCCCTTTATTTTGCGGAGAGGTTGGGTTTAATGCATGGATTTTGTAATCCCTAAGCCCGGTCGAAGGCCGGCTACGCAGAAAAACTTTTAAGACAAAAAAAAATGTTCACATAATTATTGGGAGTATGACCTATTAGTATTGTAGACATAATCCCTGTAATGGGGATTATGTCCACTTTTTACGTGGTCATTGTCCCCATAAAACTGGGAATTATGTCCGTTTTTTATTGGGATTATGTCTAGATTTTTTTCACTACCAAAATGAATTCGGCCAAAGTCCCCATAACGAAAATGGGGGTTATGTCCGTGGGGATTATGTCATGTCACCGAAATTTTAATTAGTAAATTTTCAATATGCAATAAAATTTTTGTTTTTCAGCATATTGTAATGAAATTTTAAATTTATATAGGTCTAACTATAGTAAATGTAAACACAAAACAAAATATAAAGATTTGATAAAAGGAATCCCCCAATTCCCAATTTATTTCTTATCAATTTCCAAAAAACCTGAGATTTTGCAATTTTTGCTGCCACGCCTATAATATAGGCGGGGATTATTAGCTATTCATGTTGTAAGCTACTTATATATTAAAGAATCAACGTTTGCTTTGGTAGGCCCAACAGAGGCGTGCACTTTTTCCCCGGGTGGTAAAACTGAAATTTGTGTTGAAAATGGGTCAACTTTCGATGAGGCTGGGGAGCTCAAAATTAGAAATTTTGATATGCTAATTTTTTTAGAAACATCTACGTGGTATTGCCTTTAAGATCAATAGAAAAAATTGACATGTTCTGAATGAAACAAAAGGGCAAAAAATCACTAATTTTAGTTTAAAATAGTGTAACTTCTTAACAAAAAATAATATTTTATTCCTTATGATTTTAAAATATCACAAATTTTAGCTAACTAAAATTCATGTTTGAAAAATTTCGGACGTTAGGTGACCAACCTATTCCCGAAAAACTGGACCAGGATCGGAAAAAAATTAAAATTTTCCCCATTCAAATGGCTAATCGGAAAGTAAAAGAGATAACGACTACGTCAAGCATGTTTTTTTTTTAGGTATTTACTAGCGCTTTAAAAAATGTAAATTTGATTAACATTGGATAGTAAACAACAAATTGGCAACCGGTATAAATTTCACTGCAATCGGTCCAGTACTTACTGAATAGCCTAATTATTTCCAAAAAAATCGATTTTCAAGAGCTACAACAAATATTTAATGTATGCTTGTCAAAACTAAAAAAAAAAATTAAAAAATTTTTAGAGTAAGCACCCAACCAGCCTCAACTTTTTTTTCGAAGTCCATTTTGGAATTGAATATCTTGTCCGATCGAAATGAACTTTTTTGCCGTTAATAAGCTAATAAAACTCACAAACATTCAAAAATAAAAAAGTTAAAAATCGAAACAAATACATTTTACCTTGTTAACTTTGACCTCAATGGGGCAAGGGTATGAGTTATCCAAATTGGGCGAATTTTTGTTCATATCACTTTTAGACCATGTGGCACAATATTCCGACCCCACAAGGTTAAAAATCCAAAGTAGAAATTTCGCTGCCACAATACTAAACAGTCTCAAAATCTAAAAAATTTTCTAAAATATGAAAATTGTCTCAGAATCTGAGAACTTTTCTACACGGAAAAATCTTTTAGAATTTGAAATTTTTTTTAATGCGTAAATAAGTCTCGGAATTAGAGTTTTTCGTTACGAAAAGTGTCTAAAAATGTGAGAATTTTTCTATATAAAAAATTTTCAGGAATCTAAGAATTTTTCTAGAGAAAAATTGTATTTAAATTCTTAAACTTTTCAGTTAAAAAATGTCTAAGAAACTCAAAAAATATTAAGGAGTTCTTCATTCCCAATATGAGGCATTCCACACCAAATGTCCAGCGAAAAAATCATGTGTACTGTAAACTTCTGAATAGGTTGTATGGATAGCCCTATATGGAACTTAGAAAATTGAGTTTTTGGTTTTTCAATTTTTCAAAAAGTGGGCTTAGGAGGCGTGGTCAAAATCGCTCTGTTGAAACAAGAAAATACAAGCAAATTACAAAATTGTTATGAAATTTAAAATTCAAATGCAATTTTCTCGAAAAAAAGGAAGAACGTTTTTCTGAATTTCTTTGTGTGGATGGACAAATATCTAAACTTTTAAAAAATAAAAAATAAAATAAAAGTGGCCGGATTTTTCATAAATTGACTTTTTTAAAAAATGGAAAATTTCAGAACGGGTTCTGAAAATTTTCAAAAAAAAAAATTTAATCGATAGCCCATACAATACTATATAAGAATGTAAATTTTTGAGATTGTGGTGCATTCCGTTTTAATGTGATAAATATTTAATCAAGGCAACTCGCCACAAATTTGACCATTTTTCCAATATTTGACCACGCCTCCTAAGCCCAGTTTTTGAAAAATTGAAAAACCAAAAACGCCATTTTCTAAGTTCCATATAGGGCTATCGAAACAACCTATTCAGAAATTTGCGGGACACATGTTTTTCTGTAGCGGGACACTTGGTGTGGAATGCCTCATATGTCCCAAAATCTTTCATTTTTCACAGATTTTTTGATTTTATAAAAAAAAAATATCTAAATTACACAGGCAGCGAAATGTGAGGGCGAACTTTTTTTTGAAATGGAATATCGTCGGAGCGGAATATTGTGCCACATAGTTTAAAACTGATGTCGAACAAATTTGAGCCAAATCGGATAACTTTAACCCGTTCCCCTTTGAGGTCAAAGTTCACATGGTAATAAAAGAATCTCCAATTCCAGAGCTGAAAGCCTTATCCTACCAAAATCAATTTTTTTGTTGTGAATAAGTTAACCAAGTAATATAATAATTAATAACAAAAAAATTAAAAATCAAAAAAAAAAATTTTTTTTGGTTTGTACGGAAAAATGATTTTTAAGGCCCCGTCGCGTAGGGAAGTCGTGGTCGTAGGGACGTAAGATTTTTCCTGAGTTATTTTTAAGTCAAATGGAAAAAATGAGCGGGTACCGTCTCAACATTTCAAACATTTCTAAAATAAGGGACACTCTAATATTCATGATCCCCGATCGATTTTAAGACATTATAGCGATGTCCGTCTGTCTGTCTGTGAAAATGGTGCTCACGGCCAAAATATTGCACGCAGATGACTGAAACTTAACACATAAATTGAAAGTTCTCCCGAGAAGTTTGGTACTGCATTTCAGCGTTATCGGTTCAGCGGTTCAAAAGTTATGAGCGAAAATGTAAGGACGCCTCAAAAATTTTAGTACATTCAACATAACCTAAAAATACGAAATGCTTTTATTCGGCATCTGGTTGACATATGTGAACATAATTGAACACCAAATGGTATTTAAATCAAAATGGTTTTTAAAGTACGACCATATTTTTTGTCAAAAAAAGAAAAAAATCGCAGATTTTTTTTTACCAAATTTTTTTTTTGCGCGGAAATTTTTTTTTTCAAAAAAATTTTTTTTTTCAAAAGTAATTTTATTTTAAATAAAGTTTTTTGCAATAATCTTTTTGAAATTGAGGAGGGTATCGCTACATTCGGCAAGGCCGAATTTAGCTTTTTTACTTGTTGCCAATAAGCTTTAAAGACTGACTAACTTTAAAAAAAAAAAAATCAAAAAAAAAAATTTGTATAGAAAAATTTTTTGTATAGAAAACTTTTTTTACTGTGTGAACTTTGACGTCAATGGGGCACGGGTTAAATTTATCTGATTTGGGTGAAATTTTGTCTACATCAGTTTAAGACCATGTAGCACAAAATTCCGACCCGACAAGGTTAAAAATCCAAAGTCGAAATTTCGCTGCCACCCCAATACACAGCGTAGCGTAACTTTTAGTCTGACTATTCGTTACTTTCCCTATTATTTTTCATTAATTTTAAACTTAAGTTATTTATAATGATTCTGATTTTTATCCTTTACATTTTTTTATTTATTTTTTTTTGTTCATAGCAATTTGTATCGTTTTATGTGCGCTTATTTTTCTCGTCCCTGTGTCTCATTTCAGGGACTGATGTCAGTATTTGTTTTTATTTTTATTTTAATTTTATTATTATACATAATTTTTTTTTTGTATTATTATTATATTTACAAGCCATAAGTCAATGAAAAAATGAATTATAATGTAATGTTTTATAATAATTCCAATGAATGATGTTGCAGGTTTTCCAACTATCCTCGGTTGGTTGTTGTTCTGTTTTATATGATAAAAAAGAGTGGACCTTAAAAACGGGAAAATTTGGGTAATTGTTTTCAGAGTCGGAAATATTAAATTTTAATGCATGTATTTTCAGAGTAATCATCGCCTTTAACAGAACTTGAGTTTAGTTTTTGAGATTTAAGAAATTTTACTTAATAATATTTTTATTTCCCAGGAACAGCCTACTGTACATTAGGGTAGAGCAAATTTGGATTTTTTTTGAATTTCAAAAACGTCGGGTTTGGAAAAGTTGCTTTTTAGGTTTAATATTACTACAAAAAAATGTTTAAAATATAAGTTCATATTTGGACTTTACTAAAAAAGTGTATTCATAATAATTTTTTTTTGTACTAACAAATTTTTTTAATTTTTTTAAAAAATTATAAAAAAATTAAAAAAAAAAAAAAATTGTATTTATTACAAATTGAAAATTTCATTGAAGGAAAAAATATACAATTATTAAAAATATACATTTTTAAGTACATACTCTGCTAATATTTCGTTATATTTTCTTAAAAAAACTAATTAAAAATATTTTTTTTTAATTAGTTAAAAAAAAAAAAAACAAATTTACAAACCAAATAAATTTTTTACCCATATGTTATTCCAATAATGTCCGAATATAAAATTAAGTTTCACGAAAAAAGCATTTGAAAATTTGTTTATTCACTTTGTTCGGAACTTTTTGATTTTCAAGTCAAAACAAGAATCCCAAAGCCATTTTCCTACAGGTCCAATATTTTTATACCCTTCGCTTGGTGGGAATATATAAGATTGTCATTCTGTTTGTTACTCATCGAAATATCGGTCTGGGACCCCATAAAGTATATATATTATTGATCAGTGTGCGATTTAAAGACATTCTAGTGATGTCCTTCTTTTCGTCTCTCTGTCTGTGGAAATGGTGATCATGGCCAAAATATTACACTGAGACGACTGAAATTTAACATATTTGTTGGAAGTACTTCCGAGCAGTTAGGTATTGCACTTGAGTGATATCGGTTCAGCGGTTCAAAAGTTATAAGCGGAAATTAAAGGGCACTTCAAAAATATTAGTACATTCAACATAACCTAAAAATACAAAATGCTTTAATTCGTCTGCTGGTTGACATATGTGAACATAATTGAACACCGAATGATATTTAAACAACAGAGCTTTTACTATAAACCAACAGGAACTTGAAGATGTCTCAACGTTTTGCTATCTCGGCAGCTTGTTGACTACAAAAGGAGGCTCTGGTGATGACGTTCGAAACCGAATTAAATGCGGCAAACAAGCATTCGGCCAACTTAACCCAATATGGCGATCGGCGCAAATCTCAAGGAGAACCAAGTTGAACATATTCAACTCCTGCATTAAATCTACTCTTCTCTATGGCTGGGAATCTTGGAATGCAGCCCCCAAAGACCTTAACTCATTGCAAGTATTTATAAATCGATGCTTGCGGAGAATTCTGAAAATATTTTGGCCTGTTACTATAACTAATACAAGATTATGGAACGAAACCGGTCAAAAGCCCATAAAAAGTGAAATATTAAGAAGAAAATGGCGCTGGATAGGGCATACTTTGCGAAAGCCCAATGACGACGTTACAAGAAACGCTATAGAATGGAACCCCCAAGGTAGCCGAAGAAGAGGTAGACCATCCCACACCTGGCGTCGCCAAATCGAACTTGAAGCTGTCACACAAGATAAAAGCTGGAACGAAATAAAAACCTTAGCATCGGACAAATCACAATGGAACCAATTTGTTATGGCCCTATGCTCCTTATAGGAACCACGGGAACTAATATATATATATAACATATTTTTTGACAAAAAAAGAAAAAAATCGCTGTTTTTTTCACCAATTTTTTTTTCGCGGAAATTTTTTTTTCCAAATTTTCTTTTTTTTTTCAAATGAGGGGCTAAAAGCACAAGGGGTTCAAGTGACTTTTTTAAAAAAATTGAGTTAATATGTGGAATTAGTAGGTGAAGTTCACAGAAGTTTAGAGCACAAGAGCTCAATGTAAAATTCTTATTCGTTAGCGAGATATGGCGAAAATTTTAAGCTCTTGTTACTAAAATACCTGTTTTGCTTGGAGCACAAGGGGTATATGAGCACATAAACCCCTTGTGCTCCAAGCAATTGTTAAAATTTAATTTTTTACGTGGACAAAGTGGTTGAAGTCCTAGAAGTTCGTGTATTAATAGTAATAAAATTTAGCTAGAACATCTTAGGTCGGTAACCAGCGAAAAAAAATGCGTTTTTCGATCACAATTCATGTCCAAATTTTTTTTACCAAATCCGGCTCAAAAATTAGGAATTGTTGCGTTCTTTATAGGAAAAATATAAAAAAAAATACAAAAAAAATGTTGGTCCACAGATGCTGATTTTTGAACATAAAATTATTTTTTTTATCCAAATTGGTCCCAAAACTTTGAAAAAAAAACACGATTTTAGTTCAAAAATGCTGATCAAAGTTTTTGGTCCACAGGTGCTAATCACCATTTTTGGACCAAAATCATGTTTTTATATTTTATATATTTTTTACAGAAACTACTCAACATTTTTCGACTCTTAAGACAAATTTGGTTAAAAAATATTTTTTATGTTTAAAAATCAGCATCTGTGGACCAAAATCGCTATTTTGGAATTTTTTAAATATTTTTCTAATAAAGTACCCAAAAGTTCCTTATTTTTGAGCCAGATTTGGTTAAATAATTTTGATATGAATTTTGGTCTAAAAACGTAATTTTTTTAAACTTTGACCGCTGGTTGCCGACTAAACTAAAGATGACCTCGCAAACATTTTTCATAAATTTTCCCACAATTAGCTACTCCGTGGCCATCGTTCGGCAGGTATTACGGCATGAAATTCAAAAGTTTAGATTTGACGGGACGCCCCAATGAAGATGAAGATGAGCCCGATGATGTCATGGAATCTGATTATGACGACTAAAAAATGAAACAAACCATATAATATTTTCGTAATAAAATGTTGTGTTTCTTTTACGTATAGCTAACATAAATATAGAAATTTATAAAAAAAGTTAGAGCACAAGGGGTATAAGTGCGACTTACTTACTTCAAAGGCAATTTTTGGGTTCTTGCATTTGCAAATGATGGTATTTTTTTGATTTGTTAGAGTAAAATATATCTCAGGATCTCCATTAACTAAAAAATAATATTCTAGATAGCATCTAACATTTTTTATTCCAATTTAACTTTAACCTCTTTTTTCTCATTATTAAATATAAGGCACTTGAACCCCTTGTGCTCTAACCCCCTCAAATGTAATTTCCTTTTAAATAAAGTTTTTTTGTAATAATCTTTTTAAAATTGTGGAGCGTATCGATACATTCGGCAAGGCTGAATTTAACTTTTTTTACTTGTTTTTTTACCCTAAAAGAAAACTTTCTCGACCCTGCCTTTTTTAAAACTTAAAAAAATCAAAATTTGCTCCACCCTACTGTACATTTTTGTATATTTTTTGTACTGTATTTAATTTTTTTTTTTTTACATTTTTTAATACTTGTATTGTAGTTTGTATGTATCTATTCATAAGTTCAGGGCTTTCATAAATTAGTCAGTGAAAATATTTTGAAGGATTCTCATAATTAAAATAAAAAAATATATTACAATGGATTTAATAAAAGTTTTTCTGTAAATTCGTGTATTTAGTAATAAAAATGTAATATGAGATATTTTTGTGATTATTAAAAATATATTTTTTTTTTGGAAATTTCATAGCTTAAATTATTATATAAAAAATGTGATATGTCTCAACACTCAACTCAGACCTGATAATACCTTACATTAGTATTTTCGCAAAAATGTTTCCTTAATTAAAACAGGAGCCAATTAAGTCTATATTTGGCAAGGTCTTAAATTAGAATAAACCTAATGTCATGTTTGGGCTAGGGATGCCAAACGGAAAATCTTGAATAATGAATTCTCAGAAATGGACTTTACGTGGCCAAATTACCCAATTTTTTTTATTGAAAAACAAATATGATCTGCTAGAGGGTTAATAACACAGTGCTAGTCGCAAAAATTAACAAGCTGGGCACCCTGCTGCTAAAGCTAATTCGGGTACGCTGCTTTCAGTGGTGCTAGCCGTCTTTCGAATTTAGCTCTCGCAATCGCGATATTTGCGATTTAAAATTGTAAAGCTTAAGTATGTACTTCAAAAATTAAATTTCTATGCTTGTACGCTTAGGTTTTTATGTTTTTAAATATAAATTCAGAAAATGCATTATTTTTTTCGCGAAATAAAATTTTCCGCAAAAACAAAAAACCCAAAAATTTTGTGTCTGAAATGTATCGTATTCTATACATTTTCATAAATTGATAGCAAAATAAAAAAAAATTTTAAACAAAATTTCGCGAAAACAAATGTCGCGAAAAAAATTTCCGCCAATAATTTTTTTTGTATATTCAATAGAGTTTAGATAATAAAAATTCAGCAATTGTCTAAATAATATAAAAATTGTTTTTTTTACTAATAAATTAAAAAAAAAAAATATTCGCGAATATCGCTAATACATTCGCTAACTTTGAAAAAAAAAACTGATATTACAATGGGATTTAGTGGTCACGAACTAACTTTACCAGATGGCTGTCGTAAATTAAAATAAAACTAAAAATATTTGTATTGAACCAATTTTTTACGAAAATAAAGATTTTTCGCGTACAAAAAATGTTTTCAGAAAAAAAAAATCACGGTATTATGGTTTGTTATGCTAGTTTAGCAGACTTGAATGGTTTTAAATTTCAAATTTATCGCAAAAGTTCCGTAAAAAAAATTTCAAGAATTTTTTTTCCAAAGGAAAAGAATTTATCTAAAGGAAAATTTATAGAATTTTTCTATAGGAATAATTGGAAAATTTGTCTATACTAAGAAGAAGTCTGAGAGTTTTTCTATCGGAGAATTTTTTTATAGAAATTCTTGTATGAAAAATCTCTAGAAATTTTTTTATTTTTGTAAAGGAAAAAGGTCAGAAATTTTGGAATTTTTCCATATCAAAAAAGTCTCGGAATAATAAAACATTTTATTAGAAAAAGTACGAAAATTTTTCTACACGAAAAATTTTAAAATTTTTCTACAGGAAATTTTCTACAGAAAAGAAGATGAAAATAGAAAAAGAAAAAAGAAAAAGAAAGGAAATTATATGGGCCTTTTTATACCATCCACCCTAGTCAGAGTATAGAGGGGTATATATAGAGGGTATATATAAGTTTGTCATTCTGTTTGTAACACATCGAAATATTGGTATTGGACGCCATAAAGTATATGAGCAATTGTCATTAACTTTTAATATTTAAGAAAAAAAAAATCGATTTTTTTTTTCGTGGCACATTGATAAGACTTTGTAGGTAAATAACATTATAAATAAATAATTCAAATCCGTCCGCGTGCATTAATTTGAGCGATCGCACCCAAAACTATGGCTGTTTAAAGTTAAAATTTTTAAAAAAATTGTCAAAATTACATTTTTTATCCGAAGTTTACCAAACGTACCATTTTGTACTATGGTTACCTAGAGCTAAAATACATATTCAAACATGCATAAAATCTTTGCTAAATATCGAGATATTTGCATTTAACCAATTTTTTTTCGGCACATTTTCCAATATTTTGGAAATAAAAATGGTTCCAGCGGTTTTATTTTTTTTAGAAAAATATTACCAAATGCATTAACAAAATCTCAACAAATTCTTAGTTAACACCATTATTCTATCTCTAATAGGTAAGAAACAGCAGCGGTTTAAAGGGAACATTTTTGAAAAAAAATACTAATTTTTAATTTTTTTTTTTTCAATATTTAAAGTCTGATTTTACAGTGTTGTCCTTCACTGAATATTGAAACTATTCAAAGTATGATTAATAATGATAATATTAAGGTTATTACGAAATATTTTAACGTTATAACTAATTTTATTAAGGTTAGAACAAATTTTAGCGATTTTTCGCGATTTTCGCGACTGCAAAAATCAATGGACTAATTTTGAAATATTATTTGAATAAGACATGTCAAAATATATCAAAATACATTTCTTTTCTACTTTATTTAAGTAATGTAAGATTCAATATTACCATTAAATTTAAAGGTATCAAAAATTTAAAACCACCGAAAAACCGCTTAAACGTTAAAATTTTTCGGGTGCGAATTAATTGAAGATAGAGAATTAAAAAGACTACCAAACGCGCCTTTCACCGACCAATTTCTATAAGCGGCCTGGATGTGCCTTACAAAAAAGTGAAAACTGAAAAACACCGCGGAATTCGCCAATATTAACTTTTGATCAATGTTGCTTTCCATGATTTATTATTATATTTGCACATACCATTGTTTCTACATGTTCAACTTTCAGCCATGCACATTTGGCTGTCAAATAATGCAAAACTAAAATTTCGAAATTTTGCAAAAAATTTAAAAAGTTCATAAAATTTTGGCAATTGAATATTTTTTGGGTGCGTTTGTAAATCAAGTGGGAAATGGTAAATTATAAAGTTCACAAAGCATTCGGAATCATTCGGAATAAAACTGGGAGTGTGCCTCGCAAAAAACAGACTTTTTAAAAAATTCACGTTTTTTCATCCCATTTTTGGAGAGCTGCAGCTTCGTAACCATTGCGAGCACATCACTCGAATCAGTCTCAGATTGTGCATATTTACAAGGGCTTTTACCATGTGTATTTGAATTTTAAAATTACAGTTTGCACCAAAAGGTACAATCAAAAAACCTCGAAAAATTGAAAATTGAAAAAAATTGGTATCAAAGATTTAGGTCCATGTAACTTTTTTCTTATTGATGGCACATCCACTGAACCTACACCAAATAATTCCCCAAGTCTACTGATTAAACGGTATTAAATTTGGAGCAATAGCTTTAACGCACCCAACAATATGGAACTTTGAACGAAAAATTTCATGAGAGTATCAAGCAATTTTTTTACAATTTTCAAATTTGCACGTTAATTACCATGAGATAATGAGACGATTTGCGCTGTGCCTTTGCAGAATTACTCGTTATGGTTCCCTTAACATATCTACATTCACAGGTACCACCTAGTTTACAAATAAAAATGTTATTGCGAAATTAGTAAAATATCACAAGCGTTAAAAATTAATGACAAAAGTCCATATATGTTTTTTTTTTTTTCTTTTTATGGACCCTACTTTGGAGCCTTATCCTGAATTTAACTGCAAGTTACTGCAGACGAAATAAAGTTCCTCATTTAGATAAATACCTCTAGTTTCACCTCATATTGAACTTGTCTGTATCCACAAGGTTCCACAAAAGATGCAGTCTATAATTAAGAGTCTTTTTTACACATTTCTTAAAAAATTACAACATTTGGCAGTCAATTAACGAATAACGCGTTTTAAAATTTTAGCTTATAAGGGCAGTTTTAATAAGTTACATATATTGTCAAAGCTGTGTTAAAATTTCAGGATGTTAGCTTACTTAGAAAAAGTTTTACTCAATCATTTAAAACAGGTTTCCAAAAACGTTTCGTTTTTTAAAAAAACCTGAAAATGTTTGGACTTTGCAGATACGCCCTGGTCAAAGTAAATGACATATAAATATTTGATGAATGGTTTTCTATCCCCTAGGATGTCTTTTATCAATCCTATGTTCAACCGATCAAATCGCTGACAATTTTGATTTTGTTACGATGCGCGTCCATCTTCCACTGTGAGACATTGCCATATATTGGCGGATCTAATTAGATCTAATTGCATAAAAACATATAAAATCCTGGTGTTTTTTGGTTTGGGTTGAAACACACCACAGGTCAACGATACATTCACCAAACATATACAGCTTTACCACAAGAAAATAAAATAAATTTAAAATGAGCTTTTAATTTTATTTCCATACAAATTGTTTTTGTTTTTAAAATCGACTTTCAAAAAATGTATAGAAAATTTGAAATTTAAAATAAAACTTTTGTTAAAATAGACTTTTTATTTTCTTGTGGTAAGGGCCATAATTTTCTAAAACAAAATAATGTTTGGGTGCGCTTCGAACCAGATAGGTGATATACATAACCCTAACAAGGAAATGTTTAGGAACATTTTAAAAAGTTTCTTACACTTTGCCTAAAAAACTTAGAACATTTTTGGTTAATTGGAAACATATTTATATAGGCCCTTACCACAAGAAAACAAAAAGTCTATTTTAACAAAAGTTTTATTTTAAATTTCAAATTTTCAATACATTTTTTGAAAGTTGATTTTAAAAACAAAAACAATTTGTATGGAAATAAGATTAAAAGCTCATTTTAAATTTATTTTATTTTCTTGTGGTAAGGCTGATAGTTTTATACGGAACAGAATAATCTATA
Source organism: Pegoplata infirma (assembly GCA_963921195.1). Lineage (NCBI taxonomy): Eukaryota > Metazoa > Arthropoda > Insecta > Diptera > Anthomyiidae > Pegoplata > Pegoplata infirma. The sequence continues at coordinate 185,654,741 of OY992538.1, read as the reverse complement.
TATATTTTTATGTTAAATTATACAGAAAACCAAATTTTGTATTGACCCTCATATAATTTTATATAATTATATCTACCTGACACCTTTTAATCCGAATCATGATTAAATTATGTAAACTACATATGACTGCATATAAAAAATTTAGAAAATATCTCACGCGATGTATAATCATATATGATTTATTATGTTTGCATCAGGTTATATATTGTTATATATGTTTATTTTTACTCGGGTATATATAAGTTTGTCATTCTGTTTGTAAAACATCGAAATATTGGTCTTGGACGCCATAAAGTATATATATTCATGATCCTAGATCGATTTTAGTTCGATCTAGCGATGGACGGACAACTTAATCCCATATTTCGGGGTGTTGCAAATGTAACGACAAATTTAATAATACCTTCCACCACTTTGTAGTTACTATAAAAATATGTGGATAACAATTGCATGAACATATTTTTTACATTTAGTATTAAAAGCATTTTCGTTTTTTTTTTCTGCTTAAAAACATGATATTAAATCAATCACGTTATGAAAATTAATTATGCAAAATATTCATTTTACACATTTATTAAGATGTCATGCAATAACCGAAAGTTTAACAACATTTCACAATTTCATATTAAAGAGAATTCATGCAAATAATGATGTCTTTAAAAAACAAACAAGAAAAATTCCTTTAATAAAGTGTTATCATATTTTGGTATTCGGTACTTAAGGTATGTTACAAGCAAAAAAAAAATATATAAAACTTCTATAATGTTTTGATTGTCCATGAAATTTTGAGGTAACCACTAGAGTGTTCAGTCGATTAATTCTTATTCGATTAATCGAACAATTTTGGACGAATAATTGTTCGATTAATTTAAAATTTCTAATTTCGATTTAGCGATTAGTCGAAGAATTTATGGCGATTAATCGGATAATAATAATATATCGTTTTTCGAGAAATATGCTTATTTTTTTAAAGTTAAAACTAGAACACACAAACGAGATGTGTGGAATTAAAAAAAAACAGTCATGTTTACTAGAGTGGTCCTTATTTGAATTTTTTCGGATTTTTTTTGCTGCTCCTGAAGCTTGGATTTGTTAAACGACATAAAATTACACTGTGCTACAAAAAACACAAAATCTAATATACGTTTGAAATGAGGTAGTTAAGGTTGTAGGTCTCGTCGAAAAGATCACAAAAATGCCCATCAGACTTGCCAGATACCCTAAACTTTTAAAGTTATTGTCAAACAACGTGGTTTTGGGAATTTTCTCACTAAACAACGTGTAACTTAAAAAGTTTTCAACCGATTTTTAATTTTTTAACTGTTTTGGATAGAAGAAGGATAGGGCTTTTTATGTGTGTGAATCGGTTCATACATATAAGAAAGATATGTATTGATTTTTTCAACAATATCTAATTTTTTTTGTTATTTTTTGGAAATTTTTTGAGTTTATCTATTTTTTTTGATATAGTTCGTTCAACAATATTTACGTACGTATTCTTAAAAAAAAAAACAAGTAAAAAAGTTAAATTCGGCCTTGCCGAATGTAGTGATACCCCCCACAATTTCAAAAAGATTATTGCAAAAAACTTTATTTAAAAGGAAATTACTTTTGAAAAAAAAAAAAAAAATTTTTAAAAAAATTTTCGGGAAAAAAAATTTTGGTAAAAATTTTTTTTCTTTTTTTGTCAAAAAATATGTTCGTACTTGTTTAAATACCATTTGGTGTTCAATTATGTTCACATATGTCAACCAGAAGCCGAATTAAAGCATTTTGTACTTTTAGGTTATGTTGAATGTACTGAAATTTTTGAGGTGTGCTTGCATTTTCGTTCATAACTTTTGAACCGCTGAACCGATATCGCTCAAATGCAACACCAAACTTCTCGGGAGAACTTCCAATAAATATGTTAAGTTTCAGTCATCTATGTGCAATATTTTGTCCGCGACAGCATTTTCCACAGACAGACAGACAAACGGACAGACGGACAGACGGACAGGCGGATAGACGGACAGACGGACAGACGGACAGACGGACATCGCCAGAATGTCTTAAAATTGATCGGGCATCATAAATATATATACTTTATGGGGTCCCAGATCGATATTTTGATGAGTTACGAACGAAATGAAAAACTTATATATACCCTCTATCAGGGGCGTATCCAGGATTTTATTTCGGTGGGGGCCCAACTTTTTTTTTTACAAAAAATTTACATAACAGCACATGTTTCAGAATTTTTCTCGATTTTTTCCTTGAACTGAATGCAACACAATCAGATTTTTCATTTTTGTGCAAGTTAAAAACTGTTGGGGGAAAAAAATTAACTTTTTTTATATTTTAAAATTTTTTTAAAGACTTAAGCCTTTTTTAAAGTGTGAATTGTATCAGATGCTGATACATTTTTACAAAGAAGATTATTAGAATCTGAAATTTTTTTCAAAGGAAAGTCTAAAATTCTATGACAATTTCCAGTTAAGACAGTTTTTGTTAAATCATATTTCCAATGGAAAAGGTTTTTTGGAAAAAGTCACTTTAAAAAATGATTCTATAAACATATTCATAAAATGCTTTTTCAAAAGAAAAGACTCCGGTTGTAAGACATTTTCCCATAATCTTAGATATTTCTAGTTTTTCTCAGATTCTGAAACATTCTACACAAAAAGTTTTAGATTCTAAGAAAATCTTCGTTTTTCTACAAGAAAAATGATTCACATTCTGAGACCTTTTTAAACAGAAAAAAGTATAAAAAAGTCTTAGATTCTAAAACATTTTCCTTAAGAAAACCCTTTTTAAAAAGAAAAAAGTATAAAAAAGTCTTAGATTCTAAAACATTTTCCTTAAGAAAAACTCTCGGATTCTGAGAAAATTTTCCTATAGAAAAAGTCTAAGATTCTTAGACATTATTCCTATAGAAAAAGTCTCAGATTCTTAGACATTTTTTCTATAGAAAAAGTCTCAGATTCTTAGATATTTTTCCTATAGAAAGGGTAAGATTCTTATAGAAAAAGTCTCAGATTCTTCGACATTTTTCCTATAGAAAATGTCTCAGATTCTCAGACATTTTTTCTACAGAAAATTTCTTAGATTCTGAGACATTTTTCCTATTGAAAAAGTCTCAGATGCTTAAACACTTTTCTATAGAACAAGTCTCAGATTCTGGGACATTTTGCCTATAGGAAATTTTCAGATTCTGAAACATTTTTCATATAGAAAAAAACTCAGATTCTGAGAGATTTTTCCTAAAGAAAAAGTCTCAGATTCAGAAATATTTTTCCCATAGAAAAATGCTCAGATTCTGAGACATTATTCTTATTCTTATGCTCAGATTCTGAGACATTATTCTTATAGAAAAATAAATTTTTACAATAGAAAAAATCTCAGATTTTGAGCATTTTTCTATACAAAAAGTTTCAGCTTGTGTCTCTGAGACATTTTTCCTATATACAAAATCTTTGATTTTGAGATAATTTTCCTTAAGAAAAATTCATTGATTCTAAAACATTTTTCGTAAAAAAAAGTCTAAACTCTGAGACAATTTCCTGGATCATAAGAAAAATTCTCAGATTCAGAGACATTATTCCTATAGAAAGATCTCAGATTCTAAAACATTTTTCATATAGAAAATCTTCAGATTCTAAAAAATTTTTTATAGAAAAAATCTTAGATGTTGAGACATTTTGCAGATTCAGAGACATTATTCCTATAAAAAGTTCTCAGATTCTGAAACATTTTTCATATAGAAAAGCCTCATATTCTGAAACATTTTTCATATAGAAAAGCCATAGATTCTGAAATTTTTTATAAAAAAAGTCTCAGATTCGGAGACATTTTCCTATAGAAAAAGGCTAATATTTTAAGGCATTATTCCTATAAAAAAGTCTTAGATTCTGCGACATTTTTTAAAAAATAGTTTCGTTTTGAAAATTTTTGACTACATTTTACTTACATTTTTTGTGTTTATAAAACTTCAGGTTCTAAGATATTTTTTTCATTAGAATCTTAAAAGTTTCAAATTCTAAGAAAAAATTTTCAGATTTTTTAACACAAAAATTTCAAAACATTTTTCTTCAAGTTTCAAAACATTTTTCTTCCAAAAATTTTAGATTCTTATATGTTTTTCTATTTTTTTTAAGAAGATTTTTAATATTGTACTTGTTATTTGATACCAAATCCTGAAATTTGTGAAATCATTTCGGGGGGGCCCGGGCCCCCGGGCCCCCCCCTGTATACGCCACTGCCCTCTATCACTAAGTGGAGGGTATAAAAATAATTTTGAATGCGATGAACTCTGTCAATTGTTATTCAATATGCCAAAAAAATTGAATAACAATTGACAGAGTTGTGCTAATTTTTCTAAAAAAGAAAATTAAGAATTTGCATGAAATTGCCGTTCAGACAACCCAGGCAAAAAACATAAAAAAATAAACGAACATACTGAGAGGTCGCTTATCATTATTTTAAAGGTTTTTGCCCCCCTGGATTCGAATTTGACCTTGAAATTGCGCTATCTTATTAAGTTTTTGATAAATCAATTTATATTGAATATCTCAAAAACCTGACGCAATAGAGCAAATTGAAGGCCAGATTCGGATTCAGCGCGCAAAAAACCTTTAAAAATATTGTAAATGACCTCTTATGATAATTTTTTTTTTGCCTGGGTTATCTGAACGGCGATTTCCTGCAAAATCTTAATTTTCTTTTTTAGAAAAGTTATCACAACTCTGTCAATTATTATCTGATTTTTTTCAGGATAATGCTCATCGTATTCAAAATTAAATTTTCTTTGCGTTCATAAATATAAAGGTTGTTAAACGAACTAAAGCAGAAAAAATCGATAAACTCAAAAAATTTTCAAAAAATAGCAAAAAACATTAGATGTTATGGAAAAAATCAATAGATATTTTTCTTATAAATATGTGTAGACCAATTCACACACATGGAAAGCTCAACCCTTCTTCTATCCAAAACAGTTAAAAAATTTAAAATCGCTTGAAAATTTTCTGAATTACACAAGGTTTAGTGAGCAAAGTCCCAAAAAAAAGTGTTTTGACAATAACTCAAAAATTTGAGGGTGGCAAGTTTAATAGGAATTTTTGTGATCTACTCGACAAAACCAACAACCTATGCCATGTCACATCAGAAGTATTTTTTCACTGTAGCACAGTGTTATTAATTGATAAAATTGGTTAATTTTATGAACGCGCTAAAATCGGTCAAAGTTTCGAATTTTGGGCAAAATAGTGGGTTTAGTTTAATTACAAAAAAAAAAAAAAAAAATTCAACATTTTATGAATATCCTTCATTTTTGTCTGCAATTCCAATGATAACACTAACGGAGTGTTTAAAACAGATATGGGAATACCTGAAACGTCTTTAGTTTTTAGAAATTAAAATTTTCTTCTGCATTTTTTCAACTTAAACCCTTATAACAAATATAATTAGAGCCCGAGCTCGATCTGTAGTTACAAAAAAATAAAATCCTTCATTTGTGTCCAGGAATTCCAGATCATGTTGGTCACCCTTGCGAAATAATGTAAGTGACAAAATAGTTGAAAGAAAGTATAAGGTGAGGTTGAGATTGCTAATAATAGAATTGTAGTGTTAGAAACTGTAAAAATTTATTTTGTAGAAACTATAAATATTCACATATGAGGCATTCCACACCAAATGTTCAGCAACAAAAAGTTGTGTCGTGTCAATATGAAATCATTTGCAAAGTATTCGCTCTTAGGGAACTATTAAATAACAAAAATAAAATTTGAGTTTTTACAAAAAGTGGGACTTGTAGGCGTGGTGAAAAATTGGAAATATCTAACTTTTTTGCCTGAGCATCTTTACTTCAATATTTACGCAAATTAAATGAAACACAGTAAAATCTTAAAGACAAAAGTTTTTTATAAATTTTTGTGTGGGCTATCGATTAAAAAAAATAAAAATTGTAAAATTTTCAGAAGAAATTCAGAATTTTTTAAATTTAAACTTAAACTTTATTTATCAAAAAAATATGCCGCAATTTTATTTTTTTTTTTAATTATAAAAAAAAGTTAAAAGACTTTTCTATCTGTTCTGAAATTTTCAGAGATGTGTTTTGCCTTGTTTTCTAGAAATCAAATGACAAAGATTGCAACACGCTAATTTTATACTATAATGGTGTATAAAATGTGTGCGTATGAGTAATATCAATACTTAAAAAATATTTTAAGAGGCGATGGTAGCGTGAGTGAGTTTTTAATAACGATTACGCACGCTCATGAAAGAAAAAATTCAGTTACGCACGATATTTATATAAGTCACATATAAGTCACGGTCACGATGTTCACGTGAGCGTGAGTAAAATAAAATATCGTGCTTGAATATTTGTATACCCTCCACTTAATGATAGAGGGTATATATAAGTTTGTCATTCTGTTTGTAACTCATCGAAATATCGGTTTAGGACCCCATAAAGTATATATATAATTGATCAGTGATCGATTTTAAGACATTCTAGCGATGTCCGTCTGTCCGTCTGTTTGTGGAAATGGTGATCACGCCTAAAATATTACACGGAGATGACTGAAACTTAACATATTAGTTGGAAGTTCTCCTAAGCAGTTTGGTATTGCATTTGAGCGATATCGGTTCATCGGTTCAAAAGTTATGAACGAAAATGTTAGTACACCTCAAAAATTTTGGTACATTCAACATAACCTAAAAACACAAAATGCTTTAATTCGGCTGCAGGTTGGCATATGTGAACATAATTGATCACCGAATGGTATTTAAACAAGTATGAACATATTTTTGACAAAAAAAAGAAAAAAATCGCGGATTTTTTTTACCAAAATTGTTTTTTCGCGGAAATTTTTTTTAAAATTTTTTTTTTTTTTTCAAAAGTAATTTCCTTTTAAATAAAGTTTTTTGCAATAATCTTTATGAAATTGTGGAGGGTATCAATACATTCGGCAAGGCCGAATATAACTTTTTTACTTGTTTTTTCGTTCATTAGCCTCTTAAAATATTTTTTAAGTATTGATATTACTCATACGCACACGTTTTATACACCATTATTGTATAAAATTAGCGTATTGCAATCTTTGACATTTGATTTCTCGAAAACAAGGCAAAATACATCTCTGAAAATTTCAGAACAGATAAAAAAACACTTTAACTTTTTTTTTAAAAATTAAAAAAAAAAACAAAAAATGCGGCATGTTTTTTGATAAATAAAATTTAAGTTTAAATTTGAAAAATTCAGAACTTCTTCTGAAAATTTTCCAATTTTTATTTTTTTAATTGATAGCCCATACAAAAATCTATAAAAAACTTTTGTCTTAAAGACTTTACTGTGATTCATTTAATTTGCATAAATATTGAAGTAAAGATACTCTGGCAAAAAAGTTTGATATGTTCAATTTTTGACCACGCCTACAAGGCCCACTTTTTAAAAAAAACTTAAATTTTATTTTTGTTATTTAATAGTATCATAATAGCGAATACTTTGCAAATGATATCCAATTGAAACCGTTATGGTTTTTCTGTAGTGGAACAGTTGGTGTGGAATGCCTCATATGTGTATAAAAAACAATTTCAATTAACAAGGCAAACCGTATTTTAAATCCTACTGATGACAACACTAACTAGAGTGTTTGGAACCGGTATGAGAATACCAGAAATGTATACAATTTTTTTAAAAAATATTTTCGGTTTAAAATTTTCCCGAGTATAGCCAGATATAAAATATAACATTTTTATGACATCGGTAACTCATATAAATTTTGTAACAAAAATAATTTTAGAATTTCATACGTTTTTCAAATCTCCAAGATAATTTTTTTAATTTTCTCAAACAGAATTGCAGAAAACTTAAATTTTGATACATTTTTTAATGCTTAATGTTAATAAAATGTTAAAAAACTTGTAATTAATATTGAGAAAATTTCTGAATTTTTCTGAATTAGTCGATTAATCGATCAAATTTTAAATTTTATTCTTTTCAAGTCAAAAAACGGCAATTGTCGATTAATTGAACACCCTAGCAACCACTTACTCATATTTTTGGTTTTTACTGGTGTGCCCATACAAATTGGAGGTTAAATGATTGAAAGCAATTCATAGTTATGCAGACTATATATTTTCGAAAAATCTAATAAAGTAAAAGAACCATAGTTTGTTCTAAGGGTTCAAGTTGAAAAAATGCAGAAGAAAAATTGAATTTCTAAAAATTATAGACATTTCTGGTATTTCCTATACCGGTTTCAAACACCCCAGTTAGTGTCATCTTCAGTAGGATTTTAAATGTCGGTTTGTCTTGTTAATGAAAACTGTTTTTTATATATGTGAATATTTATAGTTTCTACAGAATAAATTTTGACAGTTTCCAACACTACAATTCTATTTCTAGCAATCTCAACCTCACCTCATACTTTCTTTCAACTTTTTGTCTCTTACATTATTTCGCAAGGGTTTGTTCACTCCACTAAAAACCTTCTTACCAAGAATGAGACAAAGTATAAGTAATCCTCTGATTTAGATTTAGAACATTTTTTTTTTAAATCTTCTCAACATCTACAATTTTGATTAACATGATGATTTTAGCACATCAATGGCATTAAGCATTAATGGATACGACTTTTTTGGAGTGTGAAAAAACATGATTTTTTTTTTATTATTTGATGAAACATTTCATACAACAAGTATGTAAATAATCACTTGTTTCGTTTTTAACAAAAAACACTTTGTATTATTAAAATTCACAACAAAAAAAAAGTGAAAGAATCTCGCAAAATAAGCTTTATTTTCACACATTCGTATTTCTGTTTGTTATACCCTACATATGGTGGTAGAGGGTATACAATTGTCGTTATGTTTACAACACATTGACTTATCGATCTATGACATCATAACATTTGCATAACTATCTCTATCGATTTTTATTCGATCTGAAGATGAATGTCTGTTCATTTGTCTTGATAAGGAAATTTGAAAAATCTGAAAAAATTTTAAACATGCGGAACAAATTAAAAAAAAATTAAGAAATACCAACAAATGGTTTTAAAAAATCAGGAAAAATTGTAAATAATACTTTGTAACAAATTTAAAAAAAAGTTCTGAGTCTGGGTCGCCACTATTTGTTTCTGTTAAATACTCAGAAAAAATTAAGAAAAATGCAGTCACGACCCTGAAACTTTGTTTTTGCGGCTAAACCTTTGTTATATCTGTTCGCTTGTTCGTCCGTCTGTCCATTGAAGACACCATAGAGTCTAAACAAAACGAGATAGTGACCTGGCCCATGTTAGTTATATGTGTTAGAGTCCTGCAATTTGTGAACGGCTAAAATCAGTCCTGAGGGAAAAAATTACCCCCTTGTTGCACCGACACAACCTCTGGGAAAAAAAGCTTATTTTTAAGGATTTTTTGACTTTCTATCAAACATAAAAAAAAATTGATGCCAGAGGCAGCTCAAGAGGTAAAAATTGAAAAAAAAGGTATAAGAAAAAGCATTATTTTTCATCGTTACTTTTGTAGGGTGTGGTCACCAACAAGTTTTAAGGAAGTCGATTTTTCCCCTAAACTTTCCGGAACAAAAGCTGACGTTTTTGTTAACCTTAAAATCAAAAAATAAGAAAAACAAAGTTTTTGCAGGGAATTAAAGTTTTTTGATGTTTTTTCGGTAAAAATAATTGAAAAATTAGGTTTTCTAACTAGACTCAAAAATCGTGTTGCATAGTGTTATCATAATTAAGTATAATTACTAAAAAATTGTATAAGAGGCGTATACTTTATTTTGTATGATTGTTATTTATAAATAACAACCATACGCAACGATGCACAGTGTTTGATTTCTACTCCAAAGTTTTAAAAGTAGAAAAGTTTTCTGGCTTCCGAAGTTTTCCGAGAGCATTTTTTTCGATTTACCTTTCGATGCTGATTCCGAATATGGATGTCAGGTTTTTAAGAAAATTTATGTCAAAGTTCTCAAAAAACGTGTTTTTGGGCATTTTTAAGACGAGTTGTGATGGAGTTGAAATTTTTGGTACTCGTGCTATTTTCTTAAGCTCAAAATGCCCTTTCATTTTATATAGAAGGGTGTTTCAATCGAAAGTCACGGAATTATTGATCTGCCCTCGTATTAAAAAAAAAAAACATTTAAAAAAAATAAAAACATTACGTTTGTGCTGTGTTCTTGGAACTTTTTTTAAATGTTTAAAAAACGTCCGTTGTTTTAATTTTTGGTGTAGAATCGACTGCTGAAATCAGATTTGCAATATTTTCAGCCGTTTATGCTCTGCAGAAAAATCAGCTCAAAATCCGCTTTATTGGATGCATTGAACCACCCCAGGAAGCGAAAATTTTACCAAAAAAATACCACTATTGTTTTGATCTCCCCTTAATCCTTCAAAAAAATTATAATACCCGCAGATCAAAAATTTCAAAATTAACTCTAATATTTATATGTGAAGTTTTTTAACGAAAACAAAACAACTCGTTAGGGAGTACGCGGCTGATAAAATTTTAAATTAGGGGTACGGGAGCCAAAAAGGTTGGTAACCGCTGTTTTAAATGTTGGTATGATGGAGCGTTTTTCACGTTTTTAACGATTTTCAAATGCAAAACAAAAATTTCCTGAAATACGTGTTAAATATTTTCAAAAGTAGACACGGTGAGCCTCAGCGATGTTTAGGTTCGACTTTAGTGTCGACGAAAAGTGTAAACGGAGTTCGATTTCTACTTGATTAAATGTCACAAAACTGTTTACAGCGAAATCGTAGCTGCTCGCATTTGCGAGATATCGCGAAATTTGTGTTTTTGTATTTTCTAAAATAAAATATATTACACTGAAGTTTTTCAAATGTCTTCAAAAACTGAGTATGCAGTTTTAATTGTATTTATTTACAGGTCACAAAATAGTTAACATCGAAATCATATCTTCCCAATTTCGCGAGAAATCGCAAAATTAAAAAAAAAAAAAAAAAATAGAAAAAAATTATTTTTCGCGAAAATTAGCAGTCAAGATATTGATTTAAGCAGTTTACCACCCTCAACCACATAAAATTTAAACTGCATACAATATACATATTTGTCGTTTCTTGATTTTTGTTCCTTAATTTTAGACACTAAAGAAAAAATAAATTAATTAATATAAAAGCTTCATCAGTAATTTTGCAATTTATCGGGAAATTGATCATCTATAATTTTTATGCTTGCAGTTTTGTCAACTCAAAATAACCTCGAATTCAAACTGCATACTACATTTTTGTCGTTAATTGAAGTAAATATTTTTACAGACCAAAAATAACACAAAGTAATGAATAAATAGTAGCTTAGCGAGTTTTGGAGCGATATCTCGGTGACTTGAGCAGCTAGAATTTAAATGTTAACAACCTTATCATCTTTAATCAATAGCAAATCAAACTGCATTTCGTGTTTTTCAACAATGTTAAAGAAACTTCTTTTGTTAATCAAAACAAAAAATACCCCTAAAAAACTGTTTTTCGCTATTTCTCGCGAAAGTGAGCAGCTTTAATTTTTTTTTGGGCAGTTTTAATTTCTTCCAACATGCTCAAATCAAACTGCATACCACTCTTTTTTTATTATTTCTCAAGAACCGGTTTTAAAAAATAAATAAATTCCCGAGTAAAAATTTTCTGGTCTAATCATATATAATTTGATACAATCTTATATGAGTTAATATGCTTCCGTATAAATTTATATAAAATTGTATCTATCACTTTGATACGGTTGATCCACTTTATATGGTTAGATGTTGCTCCATATATGATTAGATTCGTATTTTGGTTTTGCTCATCAAATTATATAAAAATTGATATTATAAGATCAATTTGATCTAATTAGATTTGACCAAATTCAGGATCAAATTGTATCAATTTTTATATTTTTTGCTCTAAAGTAATACAATTAGATATTATTTGATACAACCATTTTACGGATCAAATTAGATCTATTCAGTAAAATTAGCATAATATTTTTACTAGGGTTATAAAAAAAGTTATATAATTACGCGATATCTCGCGAAATTTAACACCTACAATTTCGATGACAACAGCTGCACAGAAAAAAATAAAAAAAATATTTAATTAAAAAATTCGTAGATTTAATTAAAAAATTAATTAAATCCGGACCAATCACTAAAATGCGCAAATAAATTAAAAATATTTGTATGTCGTTAATTAAAAATAAATGGATATTTATTTAATTAAAAACTTAATACTATAAATTAAAAAATTTAATTAAAATATAAAAAAAAATAATTAAAATTTTAATTGTATAAATTAAAAAAATTAATTAAAAATATTATATAAAAAAAAAATAATTTGTAAAAACATTCTTTTTGAATAAAATAGTTTAAAAAAAAATATTTCTTCAAACGTTACCAAATTTATTTATGCCGTAAAGACATAGTCAGTGAGATGATTTTATAAAGTTGATTATAAACCTTTCATATACATACACATAAAACTATAAACAAAATGAGAATTCAAAAACCTATGTGAAAAATAAAAAAAAACTTTCAACAAACTTTTTATACTTATGTATTTTTTTTGTATGTAATACAATGCAAGAGAAAAACACACACTCGCACACACACGGAAAACAAAACAAAAAAAAATAAGTAAAGCTAGAAATTTAATTAAACATTTAATTATATAAATTAAATACTTAATTAATATTAAGTTTGAAAACAATTAAAATATTAATTAAAATAAAGTTAAAAATTTAATTAAACGATTAATTATATTAATTAAAAGTTTAATTAATATTAAATTAAAAAACAATTAAAATTTTAATTAAAATAAAATATACGATATTATTTTCTGTGTGTGTGACATTTGATCAAGCACAAGTAAAACTGCATACCATATTTTTACGAAATTTTGAAGAAACCTATCCAAAGTTAAAAAACGAAAACAAAACACAAAAAATTAATTTCGCGATTTCTCGCGAGCTAAAGAAGATAGTATATATACTGTTTTGTGACCTTTAAATAATTACAATTAAAACTGCATACTCAATTTTTGAAAATATTTAAAAAACTTCAATGTCAATATTTTAAAAAATACAAAAACACTAATTTCGCGTTATCTCGCGAATGCGATCAGCTACGATTTCGCTGTTAACAGTTTTGTGACATTTAATCTTGTAGAAATCGAGCTGCGCTTACACTTTTCGTCGACACTAAAGTTCAACCTGAACATCGCTGAGGCTCACCGTGTAGAGCAATATTTCCTAACCTTTTTTATGCCACGCCCCGCCTTTAAATTTAAAAAATTGTCTTGTCCCTCCTACACTCAAGCAAAATTTGTTAGTTTTTCTAATTTTTGTTTCTAGTGAAAAATTACTACTTGTTAAGCAATGTTTTTGTTAACTAAGTTTTTAGCTAAAAATTCAATTAACAATATTTTTGTAGTTAATTTTGCTAAAAAAAATAAGTTTTTGAAGTCAATTTGACTAAAAAAATCCTAAAAATTTGCTTGTTGCCCCCCTGGTACCTTCAAATTGCCCCCCGGTGGGGCGAGAATCAAAGGTTGGGAATCATTGGTGTAGAGCAATGGTTCCCAACCTTTTTTACGCCACGCCCCACTTTTAAGTTAAAAAAATTATCTTGTCCCCCCTACACACAAGAAAAATTGCTAATTTTTCTAATATTTGTTTCTAATGAAAAATTTCTGCTGGTTTAGCAGAGTGTTTGTAAAATAAGCATTAAAACTAAGTTTTTAGTAAAAATTTTAAGCGATTAACAAAATTTTTGTAATTAATTTTGCTAAAAAAAATTGTTTTTGTTGTTAATTTGACTAAAAAAAGCCTTGAAAATTTGCTCGTTGCCCCCCTCGAAGCTTCAAACTGCCCCCTATTGGGGCGAGAATCAAAGGTTGGGAACCATTGGTGTAGAGTATATAAAAAAAGTTTCAAATCATCAAAGTCAATTTTTACCAAAAATCGTTCGGTTTTAATTGGAATGACTCATATTCAAAAAAGTTTAGTAAAATCTCGAAAAATCTGGAAAATTAAAAATAAAAATTTGAAATTATAAATAAGAAAAATTGTGAAACAAGTTTAAAAAAATAACAAAACGTCTTAAAAACTTGGGAAATGTTAAAACGACCCGCACAATTTAGAAAGATCTAAACCAGAAACACTCTTTAAAATTGTGTAGCGTATTTAGGTTCCGGCACAACCAAATAAAGAATTATTGCATGTTTTTTGTTCTCGTCATATCAACAGGAAATTCATATTTGCTAAATTCACAATAAAGTGTGAAGTGTAAATATATGGAACACATAAAAATGGGATGCTGTGAATTGTAAAAGAACGTGTGATGTTGATGATGAAACAAAACTCCTAGAATAATCTTTTGTATGAACAAAATTTTTTGATTAACAAATTTGAAGGGAAAAAGGCAACAATAGAGATTAATCTAAAATCTTTTTTCTTTTTGTGTAGATATTTAGTTGTTAACCCTCTTACGCATTTAGTGCGAGAATGACACTGTGAAACACGAAAAGAAATTAACGGGGTTCTGACGATTTTTTTGGTAGAGGAGACCAAAAAAGTACTCGTGTGTCGGCGTTTTGTAAGATACATCGTAATTTTATTTAAGGGGTGGGGAAGTAAAATCATTCCCCTTTTGGGGTTTTTTTTATAATTTTTTATAATTGATACAAAAATTACTGAGTTAAAAGGTTAATAAAGTCCAAAAAAATATTTGTCCCAATTTTTTCTACAGAACTGATGAAAATATTCTACAACTCAAACGCAAAGAAACTATGGTTTCATACAGCGATATGCTCTATGAACCGGCCAAAGAGGGGAAACTTTAATACCCGTTAAAATAAAATTCAGATGTGATCTTTTAAAACGCCGACACATGTAAATGTACTTTGGTTTTAGTCTTTTCTACCAGAATCAAAACCACGTAAAGGAAAAATTTTAAAATTGTTGTACAGTGTTATAAATATTTCTTTTCAAAAATTAAACAAACAAAAATATTTTTGTAGTTGTTAACCCTCTCTAAAATGCATTATACAATAGTTAGCTAAGATTTATTAATACGATGTTAAACATTCGATCATTTTAACGGCACATTATTTTCCGCTTAGCGGAGATGTGTGCAACTTTCAGAACTTGACACACTTCTATCAACAGGGCTTTTCGATTGTCACACCTAATGTGTTAAAATTTGAAAATTTCATAAAATATTCGATTAGCTAAAAATTACAACGAATCCGTTTTCTATAAAGAATCCAACATCACGAAATTTAAGTAAATGTTGGACAAATTACTTTGAAACCCTACAAAAACTTTGAACAATGTGTCGTGGTATTTTAATAATAAAATTTTATTTATCAATTAAACGACAATATGTTATATTTTATTAAATTCAAAATCTGAAGTGAAAATTGTTTTATAACTTTTTCAAAGTAACTTATTTTTAAACAATTTATTTTTCATAAATATTTTTGAAGAGTTGTTGTACAGTGGCACCACATTACCCCCTTTCTAATGAAAACGTAATGCGTCTTGAAGATTTTGTTTTACTTTCCGGAACATCTGTGATCATTTCTACTGGATCGGTAAACAATGCATCAACAAAAGCAGGCTTAATTCGTTCAATTGAAACCTTAACGGTTTTGTTTCCGATCTTGATTGTAAAATATTTTTCTTTTCTGTCTATGACCTCATAAGGGCCACTATATTTATTAGAAAATGGTTTTTGAACTGCATCATTTCGTACCCATATGTGTGAGGTAGTTGATAAATCTTTAAATATGAATGGTTTTCTTGAACAGTGGTGCGATGTCGCTACTGGTCGTAAGTTTTGCATTGTCATTTTTAATTGAAGTAGAAAATCTGATTGAGAATGTTCGTCTTTAGATTCCATTAAAAATTGCCCGGGAAGTTTTACATTTTCCCCATATAAAAATTCAGCGGATGAAGCTCCCAAATCCTCCTTGTGTGCTGATCTCATTCCGAGGAGAACCGTTGGTAAAACTTTTGTAAAGGAGCCAGTGTTGTGACAAGTTATTGCTGCCTTTAATGTACGATGCATTCGTTCGATCAATCCGTTACTTTGTGGATGATACGATGTTGTTTTTAAATGTTGAGCTCCTACGAATTGAGCCAGTTCTGCAAAAACATTAGACGTGAACTGCCTTCCGCGGTCAGATATAATTTTGTTGGGACAACCATAACGAGCAATCCACCCATTGTAAAATGCATCACAAACAGTTACTGCTAAAGTATTTTCAATCGGTATAGCTTCTGGCCATCTACTGAACCTGTCTATGCATGTCAATATGTAACATTTGCCTTGACTTGGTGGTAACGGTCCTACCAGGTCGACATGTACTTCAGAGAAGCGATCTGATACCATTGGAAAAACTCCAATTGAAGTTTTGACGTGTTTCGAAACTTTTGCTTGTTGGCATTGCGTACACTGTTTTACCCAGTGGGCGATGTCCTTATTTATTGATGGCCAAACAAAACGATCTGTAATCATTTTACGTGTTGCACGAACTCCCGGATGGCTTAAGCCGTGAATGCTTTTGAACACATCAAATCGTTGCTGCTTACAGACATATGGTCTTGGATTTTGTTTAGAAATATCGCAGTAAATTTGTTGGCTCGATCCTGGAATATTGACGAGGCGTAACTGTAATTGATTAGATTTCGAGCCAGTTATGATTTCCCTTAACTCATCGTCTTCAGCTTGTAGCGTGGCCATGCTCGTGTAATCTATTAGTTCGTTTTCATATGACCTTGAAAGGTAATCTGCCACCACATTTTCGGAACCGGATACATGGCGAATATCAGTTGTAAACTGAGATACAAAATCAAGATGTCTTATTTGGCGTGGACTTGCTTTTTCTGGTTTTTGCTTAAACGCGAACGTTAGTGGTTTGTGGTCCGTATAAATAGTGAAGTTACTGCCCTCCAACATAAATCGAAAATGCTTGACGCCTGCGTATGCTGCTAACAGTTCTCTATCATACGTGCTGTAATTTTGTTCAGCTGGTGATAGCTTACGTGAAAAGAACGATAAAGGTTTCCATCCATCTGACGTTTTCTGCTCTAAAGCAGCTCCTATTCCTATGTTGGATGCATCGACTTTAAGTGCCATTTCTGAGTTAATCTCAGGGTACGACAAGAGAGTTGCATTTGCACAATCAGTTTTGATTAAATTAAAAGCTTTTTCCGTGTCTGGGTTCCATCTTATTTCAGTCTTGTCTTTTTTTTTACAGCCCTTGAGGTACTCATTAAGTTTGATTTGGTGATGAGCAGCGTGTGGCATAAAGCGTCGATAGTAGTTTGTTGTTGCGAGGAACCGTCGTAGTTGTTCAAGCGTTCTAGGTTTTGGGAAATCCAAAATTGCCTGTATTTTCGTCTTCATTGGCTTAAGACCATCGGCAGAAACATGGAATCCTAAGAAATCCAAGTTTGATACTCCGAATAAACATTTAGCTGGATTAATTATTATTCCATGCTCGTTTAATCGACGAAACAGAATATCTAAATGTTTTAAATGTTCTTCTTTTGATTTCGATGCAACTAAAATATCGTCAATGTATACATACACAAAGCTTAAGTCACGACAAATGTCGTCCATCCATCTTTGAAAACTTTGTGCAGAGTTGCGTAAGCCGAACGGCATCTTTACATACTCGAATAATCCGAAAGGTGTTATTATGGCCGTTTTCTCTATGTCAGAAGGATTTACCGGTATTTGGTGATATGCCTTGACTAGATCAAGTTTTGTAAGTAAATATCTTGTTGCCTGCAAGGTTTGCCGTAAAATCTGTCACAAACGGTATGGGATATCTATCAGGAATCGTAATGCGATTCAAGGCCCTATAGTCGCCGCATGGTCGCCACTCATTACACTGCACAACAAAATCAAATTTTTTCCAAAATTACAAGGTCAGACCAAAAAATTTTGATAGAAGAGACAAAAAAAAAATACACGTGTATCGGCGTTTTGAAAGTTTACATCTGGGTTTCATTTTAGGGGGAGGTAAAGTTTCCCCCAAATGCAGATGTTGTATTGTCAATCGTCATTGAATATCGAGTGAAGCTTACGTTTAAAGTATATGGTGTGTTCAGCAAATTTATATAAAATGTTACGGAGAACATTTTTGTGGAATATATTAACCCTCTAGCTCCTCACGATAAGGGTCTTTTTTGTCCTTCTTTTCAAAAAGAGCAAAAAACACCATTAAAACAGGGATTTAAGAGGTTTTAATGTTTCAAAAAAATATTCGCCGTAAAATTTTACTATAAGTCCTTGAATACACCAAAACGGAAAACTCAACCAGAAGGTCAGAAATAAGACACAACAAAAGAGATCTTAGGGTTAATTTCGCATTTATTAAGAAAATCGAGTAAAGCTTACGTTTAAAGTATATGGTGTGTTCAGCAAATTTATGTAAAATGTTATGGAGAACATTTTTGTAGAATATGTTAACCCTCTAACTCCTCAAGATAGGGGTCTTTTTTGTCCTTCTTTTCAAAAAGAGCAAAATACACCATTAAAACAGGGATTTAAGAGGTTTTAATGTTCCGCAAAAATATCCCCCGTGAAATTTTACCATAAGTACCTGAACACACCAAAACAGAAAACTCAACAAGAAAGTCAGATATAAGACACAACAAAAGAGAGCTTAGGGTTAATTTCGCATTTATTAAAAAAATCGGGTAAAGCTTACGTTTAAAGTATATGGTGTGTTCAGCAAATTTATGTAAAATATTCCGGAGAACATTTTTGTAGAATATGTTAACCCCCTAACTCCTCAAGATAAGGGTCTTTTTTGTACTTCTTTTAAAAAAAAGCAAAGAACGCCACTAAAACAGGGATTTAAGGGGTTAAAATGTTCCGCAAAAATATTCGCCGTGAAATTTTACTATAAGTCCCTTTCACGACAAATATTTTTGCGGACCATTTTAACCCCTTAAATAGCTGTTTTAATGGTGTATTTGCTCTTTTTCAAAAGAAGGACAAAAAAGACCCTTACCTTGAGGAGCTAGAGGGTTAACATATTCTAAAAAAATGTTCTCCGTAACATTTTACATAAAATTGCTTCACACACCATATACTTTAAACGTAAGCTTTACCCGATTTTCTTAATAAATGCGAAATTAACCCTTAGATGTCTTTTGTTGTGTCTTATTTCTGACTTTCTGGTTGAGTTTTCCGTTTTGGTGTATTCAGGGACTTATAGTAAAATTTCACGGCGGATATTTTTGCGGAACATTCAAAACCCTTAAATCCCTTTTTTAATAGTGTTTTTTGCTCTTTTTGAAAAGAAGGACAAAAAAGACCCTTATCTTGAGGAGTTAGAGGGTTAACATATTCCACAAAAATGTTCTCCGTAACATTTTACATAAATTTGCTTAACACACCATATACTTTAAACGTAAGCTTCACTCGATATTCAATGACGATTTACAATACAACATTTGCATTTGGGGGAAACTTCACCTCCCCCTAAAATGAAACCCAGATGTAAACTTTCAAAACGCCGATACACGTGTATTTTTTTTTGTCTCTTCTATCAAAATTTTTTGGTCTGACCTTGTAATTTTTTTTTGTGTTGTACAGTGTTATTAGACTTTGGAACCATGTGAAGTGCATTAGACCAACAGCTTTTTGAGGGTCTGATAATTCCATTGTCAATTAGGTATTTAAACTCCTTTTTAGCTACCTCCAGCCGATTAGGGTCTAATCGACGTACCTTTGATTTTACAGGCGGGCCTGTGGTCTCAATGTGATGGTAAACTTTAGGGTTTGTTGGTACTTCGCTGATTCGGTTTACTGAATAAAGTAAAGGATATTTTTCAAGTAGTTTGTGATATTCGTTTGTATTTTGAATCACGTTGAGTTCAAGTGAAGGTTCACTAGAAAGTTTTGCTGGGACCTTTAAAAGAGTTTTTCTATCTACCAAGACGTAGTTTTTAAGGTCAGGTAAGAGGTCGAAGTATTTGAGAAAATCTGATCCTATAATTGGTTTACTAACGTCAGCTATAACGAATTTCCAAACAAAATTTCGTCTGAGACCAAAATCTAGCTCAATTATTTGAGTTCCATAAGTTTTAATAATGCTACCGTTTGCCGCAAAAAGTGAAAAACAAGGTTCATACATTTTATTTTGTCTTTTATTTATTTTTGTAGGTGGTACAACAGATATTGCTGCACCAGTATCAATAAGGAAGGATAGTTTAGACGTTTTATCCTTGATGAACAGGCGACCGTCATTAGTAGGAATTTCAGCGGCCGCTACTGAATTTCCATTTAGTTTTTTGGATGAGAACATGGAGTTGTACATTTTGTTGCGTTCTCCCCAAAACGGTTGTGGTACCAACACCACTCACGATTACGTGATGCAGATCTGAATCTTCTGGAGGATGACGACTCTCGTGATAAAGATCTACCTCTGTTGATTTGCATTTTTTCAATCTTGCTTTCGAGTGTCTTAATTTGATTGGATAGTTGCTTTAAAGTTACTTCGGACAGAGACATTGAAGTTGTCGACTGTATTGGTATTGCCAAATGTGGCTCCATAAAATTAACTGCACAAATACTTGGAGGTTTAACAACTTCATATATTTTATCTGCCTGTTCAGCTAAAAGGTAAAGTGGACCGTCATTTACAGCAAGGATAGTGCGAATTTGGTCTGGCATTTGTTCCAGAAAAATACTTTTCAAAACCGTGTTGTTAATGTGACCTGAGGCGAGATTTTTTAATTTCTGTAGGAATTGCGATGGTTTGTTGTCGCCGAGAGGTTGTCCGCTGAGTATCTTTCGAATACGTGACTCATCAGATTCGCCGAATGTATTTAAAAGGGCCTCTTTGATTGCGTTATATTGGGTCATATCACGGGGAGGATTGAAAATAATATCGCTTATGTACTCACTTATTTGGGGATCCAAGTTTGCAACAACGTATTGGAATTTAGTTTCATCTCTTGTTATTCCAGCTAGCGCAAAAACTGCTTCGACTTGTACAAACCAAAGTTTCGGGTTGTTTGTCCAAAATGGTGGTAGTTTATGCACTGCAGAAGCCCCAATTTCTCGAGCATTACCTATTGATGCATTGTCACCGATTCTTAGTTGTTGTTGTGCTAAATTATTCGGTATGGAATTGTCTCCACCAGCACCAGATCCTCCAGCATTTATTGGTTGTGTATTCATTTTCGGGGTCACCAATTATGTCGTGGTATTTTAATAATAAAATTTTATTTATCAATTAAACGACAATATGTTATATTTTATTAAATTCAAAATCTGAAGTGAAAATTGTTTTATAACTTTTTCAAAGTAACTTATTTTTAAACAATTTATTTTTCATAAATATTTTTGAAGAGTTGTTGTACAGTGGCACCACAAATGCAATACAAAATTCTGAATTTACTTACATTACACTCGACCAAAATTATGGTTCGCACTAGTTTACATTAATAACTTATTTAAATGGCTTTTGAAATCTCTTTTTTATCTACTGAACTTATCATTACATAAATTTTGTAATTTTATAACCACCAACCCAGACATAGTTGGTGTTGTGTAAGAATGAAGAAACATGAAAATTTTTCCAAGTAATTTTATTGTGTTAAAAGACATCTTTTAGTAAATTTTGACAACACTTCTTTAGGTTTAAAATACTGAGAGCAATAATGACAAGCTTTAGACAACAATACAGTGATAATGATTATTTTTATCTTTTAAACTGAAGTTTGTTGTTCTGGATTTTGGGTAGAGGTTCTTTAACAGTGGTTTAATTTTGTTTTATATTTTTTAAGACTTTATTAACTACATTATCCTTGTAAGGATTGTTGGCTTAGAGAGAAAATAAGTTTAGTTTTAAAATTTTACAGGAGAATCAAAAAAATTAAAAAAAAAAAAAATATTTAATTTTCTGCAGTGAAATTAAAAAAAAACAAGTAAGAGTGTTAAATTCGGCTGTGCCGAATCTTTTATACCCTCCAACACGTTTAAAATTAAAAAAAAATCGCAGGGGCGTCTTTTTTTTTGTGTGGGGGGGGGGGGGGGGGGGAGGGGTCGTAGGAGTTGGTGGGGGACACCTGTTCCCCCGCCTTATATGTTTACAAATTATTTGTTTATGATATTTACGCTTAAATAATAAATTTTTATGGTTATTTTTAATTAATTTCTATAACCACGCCCCTAAAGGGGGGCGTCCTGAAAAAAACGAATTTCCTAACCCCCTTGGTCCAACCGCGATCTATGAACATAATATGGCATACAAATATTACATTTGTTGAGCAAAAATTAAAAAAACTCGTAAAAATATCGTGTTTTTCAGGGGTAGTTTTAGTTCTTCAAGGGGGAAATTTTTTCCCCCTGGTCCGATTTGGCCCATCTTCGAACTTAACCTTACCAGTTACATAAGAGATATTCTTGCTTAATTTCAGGGGTCTAGCTCTTTTCGTTTGGACTGCATCGTTATTTCTACAGACGGACGGACGGACGGACGGACATCGCTAGAATGTCTTAGATTCTATCATGGATCAATATTATATATACTTTGTGGGGTCCCCGACCGATATTTCGATATGTTACACACGGAATGACAAAGTGAGTATACCCCCATACTGTGGTTGGAGGGTATAAAAACATAAAATGGAAAATTAAGAAAAAAATATTAATTCCTAAGTTTGTAAATAATTTTATTACAATTTAGATAATTTTGAATTGAACTTACTTTCACAAAATGGAATACAAATGAGGCATTCCACACAAACTGTCCAGCGAAAAAAACTTATGTCCCATTAATTTCAGAATAGGTTGCATTGATAGCCCTATATGGAACTAAGAAAATTTCGTTTTTGCTTTTTCAATTTTTTAAAACATGGTCTTCGAAGGCGTGGCTAAATATTGAAAGAGTGATAAAATTTGTGTCGAGTTGCCTGGATTAAATATTTATCAAATGAAAATATAATGCACCATAATCTCAAAAATTTACATTCTTCTATATTTGTATGGGCTATCGATTAAAAATTTTGATTTTGAAAATTTTTCAGAACCCTTTCTGAATTTTTCCATTTTTAAAAAAGTCAATTTATAAAAAATCCGGTCAATTTTTTCTCATTTTTATGTCATTTTTTGTATGTTAAGGAAAGGTCATGTATATTTTTAAGTAAGTGGCTGCTGATATAAAGCACACACAGGCTATGAGGTCCGTTGTGACAGTTCCGAAGGGTCCGTTGTGTAGGCGTGTTGAAAGAAAATAAATTTTCATTACTAAACAAATTTTTTTATTTTAACTGTTCTTACAAAAAATTATGATTTGTTGAAATAAATCCCCCGATTCCCAATTTCTTCCTCTAAATTTCCAAAAATAGGATTTTTATCAGTTTTTGCTGCCTTTAATTTTACAGATAAACAGGGTGAGCCTACTAGTGGACAAAATAGGTATCATAAGAAAACACAAAAGATTTCGTTTGAGCCCGGAAAATATAAAAAGTAGTTTTTGTAAAAAAAGTAGAAAGAAGTTTCTATTTTGAAAAAATCGGTAAACTTTTGAGATCTTGAAGTTTTTTTTTAGTTTTTTTTTTTTTTAAGACTAAAAGTTAAGGAAAGAAACATTGGTTGTTGAGATTTAAATGATTTAGCGACGACAAAAAAAAATTAATTGCATTTAAAAATATGTTCAGATTCCATTTATCAAAATTTACAAATGTGTCAAAAAATCCAACTTTTCGTGTTTTTGGCTGCAGGTATATTTTACTTCCAATTAATTAAATCTTTAAAATATTTTATGATCAAAATCAATTTAAGTGACCGTTATATTCCATCAAAATGTAATGAAAATATTATTATTATTCATGTAGTTTTTATGGGCAAAAAAGAGAGAAAAAAAACACTTTGCTGAATATTATCCTAACCAATCTTCAGCTAAACTAAGCGAAATGAGTGTATAACAATAAATATTGAATTTTATTATTTTTGAAAACAATTTGACATGCAAATTATATGGACTATGCATAACACTATGGTAAAGTGTGGAGTCAAGCAAATAACCAAACATACAGGGATAAGTATTAAGGGTATTCATGTTAACAAAGTTATTGCTTTGAAATTGAAAAAAATATAAATGCTAAAATAGACAGAGAAACGAAATGGAAAAGAACAGGGAATTAAAGGAAGTGAAATTTTTCATTACTTAAATTTTTTGGTAAAATTTATTCATTTAAATAAATGTAGTTATTTTTCTACCTTTATTTATATAAAAAATAAACAAAAATTCAAGCTCGAGGTCCTATTTAAAAACATTTTATATTTTTTTTCACCAATATTTCGATATTCCTAGAATACTATCATCAGGGAGAGTAAATAAAAATAAACGCACATAAAACTCTTATCAGCTAATGTTTTTTTTTATGATTTCCGCACATAAAATTCTTTTAAGTGTCGTTTTATCCGTCGTCATTATCTATATATATAATTTCCCTAATTGTGTGTTCCTCTTTTTTGTCTATCCAGAGCTTTTTGAAGCCCTCTGATGAGCTACAAAGCTGAAAATTGGCATGCATATAGTAAAAGACCTGGGGCAGATCCTAACGTAGCCGGATTTTCGATTTTTTGCCTGTGGGCGGAGAAATAAGCGGAAAAGTGGGCGTGGCAAAATTAAATTTTTTGACGTTTTTGCTTAATTTAAAGCCCCCTAATGACTTAGGAAGCTGAAAATGTCCCAGAATATAGTCATAACGATGGCGCATATCCCCAAATAGTCGGATTTAAAATTTTCGCAATGTGGGCGAAGAATTGAGGGGAAAAGTGGCGTGGCAAAATTGGAATTTTTTTAACATTTTAACTCCTTTTGAAGCCTCCAAATGACTTAGGAAGCGGAAAATTGCATAGCATATAGTTCTAACAACGAAGCATATCCTGAAGTAATCGGATTTAAATTTTTTAGACTGTGGAAATAGAATTAAGAGTAAAAGGGGGCGTGGCAAAATTGTGTTTTTTAATATTTTAACTAATTTGAAGACCCCCAATGACCTATGAAAATGAAAATTCACATTTTTGCTTATTTTAAAGCCCTCTAATGACTTAGGGAGCTGAAATTTCCTAGCATATTGTCCTATCGATGAAGCATATCCTAAAGTAGTCGAATTTTAAATTTTTGGACTGTGAGCCGAGAATTGAAAGGAAAATGAGGAGTGACAAAATTGGGATTTTTAACATTTTAACTTCTTTTGAAGCCCCCAAAGGAAGCGGAAAATGCATAGCGTATAGTCCTAACGATGTAGTATATCCTGAAGTAATCAGATTTAAAATTTCTCTATTGCGGACGGAGAATTAAAAGATAAAAGAGCGTGGAAAAATTGGGTTTTTTAATATTTTAATTAATTTGAAGACCCCAATGACTTAGGAAGATGGAAATTGGCATGTATATAGTAGGTTTCATGGGGAAGATCAACACGAACCTGTATTTTTGATATCCAGTGTATGTGTGGAGAATAACAAAGGCGTGGTAAATTTATTCCCATCTATTTTCCGTATATATATTTTTTTTTTGTGTGTTTCTCTTATTTTTGTGCGCATTTTGAATCTCATTGATGGACTTAAAAGCTTAAATGTATAAAGTAACACACCAGAGACAGATTCTTACGAAGCCGGAATTTTTGCCTGGGGGCGGTGAATTACGACAAAAAAGGGAACATGGCAAAATTATTTTTTTTTAACATTTTAGAGTATTTTTAAGCTCCGCCCCAATGAATTGGGAAGCTGAAAATCCCTAACATGTAGTCCTAACTATGAAGCATATTCTAAAGTAGTCCGATTGACCTTGAAAGACGAAAATTGCACTCAAAAAATTATGTCATTAACTGTTTGTAGTTTATTTAAAAAGTTTTCCGTTTAGTCGTTTTTAAAAGAAAAAACATTTGTTTGATGTTCAGTTTTTATTAATGAACATATATTTATCATAGCTGTATTATTGATTTTTTTTATTTGGATTTTTTGGAAATAAATAAAATACTTTGATATTTTAGTTGGCTATCAAAAAATAAAATGTTTTGTTATTTTATTTATTTTGGTTTGAATAAAATAAAATTTTATTTTATTCAAATTCATAAAAATGAAATAATATTTCTTTCCAAAAAAATCAAATAATTTTTTCTGATTGCTTATTCAAACAAACAAAATAGATTTTTTCAAAATAATCAACAAAAATTTGTGATTTTTTTTGGTTATTCACAAAAATTTAAATGAATAACGTATTATTTAAACAAAAAAAAGAAATATTCTTGAAAATTTTGTGTTTGAAAAATAATTTTGTTTTTATTTATTTTGCATTTTATTATACAGTAAAACACACAATTATTCTTACAAACCACTATTGTTTTATTGTTAGCGTGTTATTAAAGGTTTTCTTTACTAAAACATTAGGCTTGTTTTTTTTCAGACCGGATTAAGATTGGGATTTACTTTATTTATTGTAAAAATGTGTCAAATCAAGTCCAGAATTTTTTTTTATATTTTTTTTTTCTAAATCTACATACAATTAGTAAATACATATAAACAGGTAAGAAACTAAGCGGTGTCCATAATGTAAAATGGTATAAATAAATCCAATTTAATCCTAGGATTTAACTAAATTTAGTTTTTATACTTCAAATTTTTACCCTAGCTTAATTATGTTTTTATTTTATTATTGATAATAGGATGTAGATTCAGAAAAAAATTAAAAAAAAAATTGTTTGGCCAGATTTGAACCTTTTTAAAGTAAAATAAAGTTATTCCAATATTGATTTAATGCAAAAAACAAGGCTATTAATTAGAATATTTTTTTAATTTTTTCGCAAATTGATTTTTAATGTTTAAAAACTACTGTTAAAACGTTTTGCTATTGAAAATACACTACTTGAATAAACTTTTCGATATTTTTTTAAAACAATAGACAGTCCTGAAAGGATGTATATTTACTAGGGTGATTAGACCGGTTTTTCGAAACCGGTTTAAACCGGTTTTATGTGGCTTGCAACTTCCGAATTTTTAAAATCTTAACTATTTGAAAACCGGTTAGACCGGTTGGTTTACTGTCGAACCCCGGTTTTTATAAATCAACCTTTAAAAGCAGTTAAACTCGATTTTTTTAGTGTAAAGGTGTTAAAAAAAATCCCAAATGAATGAATACCAAGTAAAAAAAATAATTTCGCCTTGGCTGAATCCATAAATTTGAGTGCAAATCATTTCTGGATGTGGCAAATCTTTACATATAAAAAAAAATAAGCAAAAATTTTTAATGAACATTTTTGTCGACTATCAAAATTTTATTTTAAGTAATTTTTTAATGTTTGCTAGTTATTTTTTTTTTTTAATAAAAAATGTTTGCAGTAAAAAATATTCCATTGAAGTTTGAACATTTTTTAAATGCTTTTTATAAAATTTCAATTGTATTTAAAAAATTTCGGTTTGTATTTCAAAATACAAATTTCCATTGGTTTTTTAAATTTGTCTTTTGTATTTCAAAAATTTCTATGCTTTTCAAAAATTCCTTTTGTTTTCAAAATTTTTCATTGATATTCCAAATTCTCTAAACGCTTTTAAGAAATTTTCATTTTTATATCAGAAATTTTCATTTGCATTACAATTTGTAGAAATGAAAACCTCTAAAATACAATTGGTAATTTTTGAAACGTAAATGAATTTCCGAAACATAAATGAAAATTTTTGAAATACATATAAATAAAATTGAACATTTCTAAAACGTATTTAAAGATTTCTGAAATATAATTGCAAATTTCTTAAATACAAATTGTATTTTCTGAAGTAATATTGGAAATGGTGATATAAAGTACCAATTTTTTCGAAACACCGACAAATCTCTGCTTTATATTGGCCGTAATAAATATTTTTTGCCTTATTTTGCAAAAAACCGAAATAACGGGTTCATTCGGTTTTTTGTCAATTTAAAAAAACGCTGATTTTCGAACTATTCGAAAACCGGGTTTTAAAATTTCGTAAGGGTCTTTAGATTAAAGATATCGTCACCCAAAACTTTGTTTTTTTATATGTAAGTGAATTAAGAAAAAAATTTGTATATAATAATTATCAGATATCATTCCATTTCGCAAGAACTTCTTCTGACATAGAAATATTTTATTTAATTTTGCATTTGTTCAGATGTTGAAATATGATCCGATTTGGCCCATTTTCGTACATAACCAGCCTCAGACCATAAGACATATTTCTGACAAATTTCCGCAGTCTAGCTCTTTTAGTTGGGACTGCATCATGTCTTCCACAAACAAACGGACGGACATCTGTAGAATGTGTTACAATCTATCTCTAATCAATAACATATATTGTATAGTCTGTTAGATGGATATTTCGATTCATTACACACGGAATGACAAAGTGAGTATAGTCCTTTTAAACCAACCTCTAAAAATCGCCTTTTTTCAGATTTTTATACTTTTGTTAAAAAAATAAAAGTTTTTATATCTGCACTTGGAATTTCCTAAATTACAACTTAACTTTTCTGAATTTCAATGGACTTTATTAAATTACAATTTATAAGAACCTGACATCAAAACAAAACTGTGTTGTAAGAATAATTTTGTGTTTCTCTGTACAAAATAAATGAAATAGATTTTTTTTCAAACACAACATTTTCAAGAATATTTATTTTTTGTTGTTTGAATAATACGTTATTTATTTGAATTTTTGTGAATAACCAAAAAAAATCACAAATTTTTGTTGATTATTTTGAAAAATTATATTTTGTTTGTTTGAATAAAAAAAATCAGAAAAAATTATTCGATTTTTCGTTATTCAAATAAAATCAAAATAAATATTATTCATTTTCAAATATTTAAATAATCTGTTATTTGATTATTTTTGAAAAAATATTGTTATTTATTCATTTCGTTATTTCAATCATAGCATACAGCTATGATATTTATTAACTTCAGTCCTTTGTTTCAAAAATAACACACTAAAAAATAAAGACTTTCATTAACATTTAATTTTTAAAGTCATTTATTTTTGTTCTGTAAGTAAAAACTACTGATTATTCTTTTGATTTTTAATGATTTGTGTAAGTATTTTTTTTTTTTGAATTGTTGGTATTTTTTAATGAAATATCATTAGTTTTTACCTACACAAGTCAGTTATATTTTTGTAGAAAAAAAAAATCAAAAAATTATTTATAGAAATATAAAAACATCAAGTATCAAGTGACTTTGGCACGATGGGTAGAGTGTCTGGCCAGAATGTAGTTGATTGCGGGATCGATTTCCCAAAAATTTTATTAAAAATTTTTAAAAAAATATTTCAATAAAAAATTGTAAAAAATTAGCTACGAAATCATTAATTTTTAGTGTTTTCGTAGGTTATTTTTTTGAAATTTGTTGGTAAAAATAACAGAACTATCATTAATTTTTAATGTTTTCGTAGGTTATTTTTTTCGAATTTGTTGGTAAAAAAGAGTGAAAAAAACGTAATTTTTTAATGTTTAACGTTATTTATTTTAGAAAACTTTGTCAACAGTAAAAAATAAATGTTGATGTTTGTTAAAACAAATGAATAATTACTGGGATGGTTTTCAATTGCTTATTCACTGGTTTTAAGTGTGTTTTTCATTTGTGTTTGCCTACAAAATATTTTGAGTGTGGGATGCATATGGTACGGACTATGGCAAAGATCAACACTGACCTGGATATCCAGTGAAAGTGCGGAGATACAAAAAAATCGGTTGTGAATTTTGTTCAGTTTATATAATCTGTAACGTAGCTGGATTTTCGGCCTTTAAGACAGAGGGAGTGGCGAAAGACGGCGAAATTTTATTTTTAAACATTTAAACTATTTCTGAAACCCCTAATGACTAAGGAAGCTGAAAATTGTAAAGCATAAAGTATTGACAATGGATCATATCCAGATTTAATATTTAAACTGTGTACGGAGAATTATAAGGAAACATTTAAGTGAAAAAATTGTGTTTCTTAACATTTTATCTAATTTTAAAACCCTTCAAGACTACGAAAGATAAAAATTGCCATGTATATAGGAGTGACCATGGAACAGATTTTACGATGGATTTTTGATATCCGGTTTAAGGGCGGAGAGACGAAATGGGCGTACTAAATTTAGTTCTAAATTTTATCAATAAACCCCTTTATACTCATTAAATTTTTTTCCAGCTTGGGAAATATATTGATGTAACTCAATCTAGCAATATTAAAATTTTGAAGCACAAACATAATTTTTATAAAGTTTGGTAAAAAAATAGAATTATTGAGAAAAGTGAATTGTTGTTCCGCCTGGCAGGGACAGGCTATTCGACTAGTTATACAATTATTATGAAGACGGATAAAACAACACATTAGCTTATAAGAATTTTATGTGCGTAAGTTATTATTTACTGTCCCTGATGATGTTATTCGAGGAATAACGAAAAATTGGTGAAATAAAATAAATAATATTTTTAAACAGGACCTCGAGCTTGAGTATTTGTTTGTTATTTATTTATTTAATTTGTTTTAGTTGCACTGAAACTTCTTTTTCCACTCAATTTTTAGCTCTCAAAAATATTTTTCAATTTATTTATTATTCTCTCAAAATTTTTTTTGTTAAATTTTTTTTTTTTTCAAATAACGGAATTTTTGATCAAAATTTTTTTTATTAAAATTTTTGTTTTACTTACGTTTTTTAATCATCTGTCCGTACCAACTTGAATACCCCTTGGTTTTTATAAAAACAAAAACTAAATTGGTTTAATACTGTGATCTCACACCACAATACATACAAATTATATTGGTTTATATATTGTGAAAAAAAATATGCCAATATTTGTTGGCTATTGAAAGTAGAAAAATCTATAAAAATTGAAGTTTAAACTACTTTAAAATTGGTTTAAAATAGCCAAGGAATAATAAAAAACAAGGATCGTGAAATTCACAAATTTATTGTGTTCGAAGTCAATGCAATAACCACCAGCATTTTCACGCTATTATCATTATGTGAATTTATAAGACTTTAAACGATAAAAATCTCAATTACAAATTTAACAACGGCCAACAAGCTTAATGCAGAGAAGAACTATCTAGAGCATTTTTGGAGAAGTTACACTCAAAATATTTTGTAGGCAAAAACAAATGAAAAACACATTTAAAAGCAGTGAATCAACAATTGAAAACCATCTCAGTAATTATTCATTTGTTTTAACAAACATCAACATTTAGTTTTTACTGTTGACAAAATTTTCTAAAATAAATAACATTAAACATTAAAAAATTCCGTTTTTTCATTCTTTGTTACTAACCAATTCGAAAAAAATAACCTACAAATACATTAAAAATTAATGATAGTTCTGTTAGTTTTACCAACAAATTCCAAAAAAATAACCATCGAAAACATTAAATTTAATGATTTCGTAGGTTATTTTTTACAAATTTCTATTGAAATATTTTTTTAAAAATTTTTAATAAAATTTTGCGGAATCGATCCCGCAAGCAAATACATTCTGGCCAGACACTCTGCCCATCGTGCCAAAGTCACTTGAAATAACACTGTGCTACAAAAAGCACAAAATCGAATATACTTTTAAAATGAGGTAGTTAAGGTTGTAGGTCTCGTCGAAAAGATCACAAAAATGTCAATCAAACTTGCCAGATACCCTCAAATTTTAAAGTTATTGACAAAAAACGCTTTTTTGGGACTTTTCTCACTAAACCAAGTGTAACTTAAACATTTTTCAACAGATTTTAAATTTTTCAACTGTTTTGGATAGAAGAAGGATAGGGCTTTTCATGTGTGTGATTTGTTCTATACATATAAGAAAGATATGTATTGAGTTTATCGATTTTTTTCTGCTATAGTTTGTTCAACAACAGCTATATTAATAAACGTATTCTTAAAGAAAATTTAATTGGGAATACGATGAGCTTTGTGCCAAAAAAATCGGATAATAATTGACAGAGCTGTGATAATTTTTCTAAAAATGAAAATTAAGATTTTGTATGAAATTGCCGTGAGGATAACCCAGGCAAAAAAAAAAAAACAAAAAAATAAACGAACATACTGAGAGGTCACGTATTATTATTTTAAAGGTTTTTGACCTCCTAAATTCGAATTTGACCTTGAAATTGCGCTATCTTATTAAGTTTTTGATATATCAATTTATGTTAAATATCACAAAAACCTGACGAGATAGAGCAATTTAAAAGCCAGATTCGGATTAAGCGTGCCAAAAACCTTTAAAAATATTGTACATGACCATTTATGATAAATTTATTTTTTTTGCCTGGGTTATCTGAACGGCGATTTCCTGCAAAATCTTAATTTTCTTTTTTAGAAAAATTATCACAACTTTGTCAATTATTATCCGATTTTTTCAGGATAAAGCTAATCTTATTTAGAATTAAATTATCTTTAAAAAAACGCTCATTAATATAAAGGTTGTTAAACGAACTATAGCAGAAAAAAATCGGTAAACTCAAAAAATTTTCAAAAAATAACAAAAAAAAAATGATTTTATAGAAAAATCAATAGATATCTTTCTTTTACGTATTGACCAATTAACACTCATGGAAATTACTATCCTTTTTCTATCCAAAACAGTTTGAAAATTTAAAATCGGTTGAAAATTTTCTGAATTACGCAAGGTTTAGTTAGAAAAGTCCCAAAAAAACGTTTTTTGACAATAACTCTAAAATTTGAGGGTGTCTGGCAAGTTTAATGGGCATTTTTGTGATCTACTCGACAAGACTAACAACCTATACTATGTCACATCAGAAGTATTTTTTCACTGTAGCACAGTGTAATTTTTTGAATTTGAAATAAAAAAAAAATACTTACACAAATCATTAAAAATTTAAAGTATAATCAGTAGTTTTTACTTACAGAACAAAGATAAATGACTTTAAATATTAAATGTTAATGAAAGTCTTTATTTTTTAGTCTGTTATATTTGAATCAAAGAACAGAAGTAGTCATTAATAAAAACTGAACATCAAACAAATGTTTTTTCTTTTAAAAACGACTAAATGTAAAACTTTTTAAATAAAGGAGTTTGAACTTTTATTTTCTACACTTATTAAAAATCTAACCAAAAATAGATCCAATCGGTCAATGTGTGGACGAGGACATATTTTCCGGAAAACGTCAATAAAATATCAGAAACTCCTGGCCCCTTTACTCATTAAGGTTTCCTATCCCCTTTATCTTAAACTCTACACCAAAACTTGTGAATTTCTTTAACATGTATGCAAAGAAGAAAAAGTGGTAATTGGTAGTAACGTCAAGTTGCTTTACGTACAACATCAATTCTTATAATACGTTCATACTCCACATTCAGTTGTAAGGCAAGATCAATGCAAAGATCAAATCTTTACCATGTATCATGATTTTGCAGTTAAATTGTCAATAATTTAAATCATTTTATGAGCAGTGCCGTATTTTTTCTGTTGCAAGTAGAAAAACAGCGTTAACGTATCGTTCTTTGTATCTCTAATTCTTTGTAAATATATAAATGTTACATGTCAACAATATATGCAGACAGACAGACACTAAGGCAGTCATACAGTTTCGTAGTATTGCTTTTCTAAGAAGATTACAATAATTGAACGTAACGATTAGTAAGTACATATTAAGCCGCCTTTATATATGCTATTTTATACGATATTTATGTGAGTGGATTAATTGATAAGTAATTGTTTTCGGATATTTTTTAAGAATTAAAACATTACAATATTTTGGTGCTATTGGCATCAAATCAATTGAAAAACGCGAAATATCAATTGTAATTCATGAAAGATTTTGAATTTGAATAAAAATTCGAAAAAGATCAAAAATATCAATTGTTGTTCGTAAAATATTAATTGAAACCCGAGACAGGCCAATTTCAATTTGAAGATTCTAAGTTAAATTCAAATAATATTATTGAAATTCGAAGACTCCAGTTCGTATGAGATCTATTAAATTCTATTGATCTCTAAACCAGTGTGTGCCGAAAAATGTATCCTAGTCCAAACTTGTACCAATCTGTTCGCAAATATTCAACAATATTTAGGCTGAAAGTCTATACAAAAATATGAATTTCCATAAAATAACTTAAGTCTGACAATGAGATAATTTGATAATTTGAATTATAAGAAGATAAGAGTTCCTGAATAAAGAGGAAAATGTATCTGAACATGAAATTATATCTTCATAGATTTACATGAAAAGGCGCACAGAATTTTTGAGGTTTTCGATAACGAAAACTTTAAGAGATGATGAATTTTTTGATTCTGAGAGGTTCGTTGAGAAAATGACATCAGAATTTATTAGAAAAAGCGCTCAGTATATCAGGGCTAATTAAACATGTGCTTATTAGCCAGGAAGTTTTCTAAAAGAAAAATTTATGAAAACTTTAGGAAAAATGTCCTCAGAGTATGAGGAATTTTCTTTTTTTTCAAAACATGTGTGTTTTTGTTTTATTTTCTGCACTGAAGTTATTTAAAGTCTACTAAATTTTCTGCAAAATAAGGAAAACAGTTTATGGCAGTAGTTTATTAATAGGTGCTTTTAAGTGAAATGCTACTAATTGAACTCAAGTTTGTTAGTAGCTGAAGAAATCATCAGTGTTTTTGTATAAAAAAGAGTCTTCTGAGAGTTATTTCTAAAAGAAAAAAAAAGCTTGTACTGATTTGAGTTTAGAAAAAAATGGTCACCCTAGGTAAGGTTAGGGTGGCGGTGTCCGATTGACACCTCGCATAGACCTCTTGGTCCATAGCGGTACCACAAAACTTTTTTCCGCTAGCGGTGCAAATTAAACACGTTCAAAGTCATTGCGAATCTTTTCAATATCCTAAGATCCATTTGCGTTATATCCTCCAAAGTACCGAAACTTATCTGACCGGTAATGGATCGGCGACTCCTTGCCACAGCTGGGCAGTGACAAAGTATGTGTTCCATCGTTTCATCTACTCCTGGTGAAGCGCATCTTTTACAACTAGCGTCTGAAGTAAGTCCAATATTCTTGGCATGGATGCCGATAAGACAATGACCAGTTATTATCCCAGTCAGAGCTCGGCATTCCCTTCTCGTAAGTGATAGTAGATAGTGAGTTTTCCCTTGATCATAAGTTGGCCACAAAGTTCTGCTGATTTTGCATGTTGTCAGTTCTCTCCACCTCCTGTTTGCCTTTGCAACATTGATGGAATTCCGTTTAAGTTTATAGTGTTGAAGTGGTGGTAAAACTGGCACCATGGTACCTAAACCATCAGCTCCAAGTTTTGCGAGTTCATCTGCCTTTTCATTTCCCTGTATTCCGTTGTGTCCTGGTACCCATAATAAATTAACCTGGTTGTGTAGACACAGCATCTGCAAGTTCTCGTAACATTGTAAAACTATTTTAGATTTAATATAATATCCTTGAAGAGCCTTCAAGGCGGCCTGACTATCTACGTAAAAATTTATGGTTGTTCCCTTGGTTTCCCTGATATGTTCCACAGCTTTAGTTATGGCAACTATTTCAGCCTGAAATATGCTCGAGTCCAAAGGTAGGTTAAAAAAAAATTCTGGTTTTGTTCCACGTTCGTAAAACCCGCGCCTACTCCATGTGTTTGTTTGGATCCGTCGGTAAAGATATTTACGGTGTCTGCAGGGGTGTCCTGCCAGTTAGACCAATATTCTCGAGTTGGAAATCTTATTTCATATTTCCGGTCGAAAAATAGTTTGGGCACTAAGTAATCCGAATCAATATTATTTATATTGTCCATGTTACTGTGTCCAAAATTGCGAAACTTAAACCAATTTGACTCTTTAAGTCTAAGGCAAGCCTTGTAAGCTTCACCTTTCGCAAAAACGTCAATTGGTATAAGGTGCAATAAGGCGTCAATAGAGTTGGCCGATGTTGTTCTCAAAGCTCCTGTAATACTACATCCCATAAGCCGTTGAAGTCTTTGAAACTGCTTTAGTATCACATCCCTTTCAAGTGCCTTATACCAGACTAACACTCCGTATAGTAAGATTGGTCTTACTACTGAAGTATAAATCCAGTACGTAACTCTAGGCTCTAAACCCCAGGTACTACCGAACATTTTCTTACACGCGTAGTAAGCATTGTTAGCCTTTTTTATTCTCTCAACTGTGTTCATTTTCCAAGAGAGCTTACTGTCCAAAATCACTCCTAAAAATTTCGCATGAGGGGATTGTGGAATCTCAACTCCACCGACACGAATCTTCCTAAAATTTGGGATCTTATACTTTCTCGTAAAAAGAACTATTTCGGTCTTTTTCGGGTTAACGTTGAGTCCGTTATCTGATGCCCACTTCCATACCATCTTCAGTGACCCTTCAAGTAAATCGGGTATCGTGTCCGGATATTTCCCACAGGACAATATTACGACGTCGTCCGCATAAGCGATGGTTGAAGTTCCCAGTTTTTTCATTATAGGGTCTACCACTAACAGCCAGAGTAAAGGTGATAAAACTCCGCCTTGCGGTGTACCCCTAGTCGCGTAACGTGAGGCCTTAGCATGACCCCATTCAGCGGTAATTTCCCGATTGGAAAGCATTCGCTTAACCCACATGATTATGCAGTGACTAATAGATGCATTGTTCATCGCATCAATTATTGACTCCGTATTTACGTTATTAAAAGCGCCTTCAATATCAAGAAATGCTGCCATGGCATATTCTCTATATTCAAGAGATGTCTCTATCCTCTGTACTAACGAATGGAGTGCTGTTTCTATGGATTTACCCTGCTGATAAGCGTTTTGCGAATCCGATAGAAAGTTTGGCGCCAGGTTAGCCCTTATATGTAAATCCAATAATCTCTCTAGAGTTTTCAGTAAAAACGACGTCAAACTAATCGGTCTGTAATCCTTAGCGGTCGCGTGGTTAATTTTACCACTTTTAGGTAAGTACGTTATAATGGCCTTTCGCCATGCGATAGGTATGTAACACAACCTTAAACAGGCATGGAAAATTGTCAATAAGTATGGCGTTATGCCATTAGCAACATTTTGCAACATGGCAGGTATAATACCGTCTGGTCCAGGCGATTTGTATGGTTGAAATGAACTTAATGCCCATTTTACACGATCGGTGGTTAAAAGATGTTCAGGAATTTCCAAAATAACTTCTAGATTTGCGTTCTCCGGTATCGGATCCGTGGTACATCCCGGAAAGTGTGTTCTCAAAAGAACATCGAGTGTTTCCTCTGCGCTTTTAGTCCAGTTATCATCGTCTCGTTTTAACAAAATAGGTGGAACACTTTTTTTTGACAAAATTTTTCTTAGTCTGGCGGCTTCCGTAGTGTGCTCTATACTACTACACACTTTTTCCCAGCTGGTTTTCCTAGATTTTCTTATTAACTTTTTCAAAGCTTTTAGCTCCGTTCTATAAAGCGCCCAGTTATCATCAGAATTATTACTCCTAGCGAGTTTAAAACTTTCCTGAACCGTGTTTCGTACTTTCGACAATTCCTTTGACCACCAAGGGGGTTGTTGTCTTTTGCGCGTATATCTTATCGGACAATACTTTTCGAAAGAGTTCCGTAAGGTTTTTGTTACATTATCATTTAATATTTCTACATCCTCATGACTTGAAATAACTACATTCGGCAGATCTGTTAGTTCCTTGCTTACTAATTCCCTAAATTTTTCCCAGTTGGTCTTTTCAGGGTTTCTATAGGAAATGTTTGATCTAGGTAAATTTATCTCGACTTTAAAGGCTAAATATTTGTGGTCTGAGCAAGAAGCCCTATCAAGAATTCTCCACTCAGCCACGTTTACATCGGGTTTACCTGCATAGAGTGTTAAATCTAAAACGTTTTGGCTATTGTGTCCTATATACGTTGGTTCTGAACCAATGTTTGCGATATTTATATCTGTATCTTTTATAAATTGAAGTAAATCTTCGCCCCTATTATTTATATCAGGAGAGCCCCATAAAGTGTTGCGTGCGTTTGCATCACAACCTATTATAATGTACTCACCCTTTTTGCCGCGTATAAGTGTTTGTAGATCGACTGGTGGTGAGTCCTTATCGTGCGCCATATAGGAGGAGATAAAATTTATTGTCCTCTTCCCGAGTTTACATATTGTTGCGGTTAAATCATTTGTGCTAAATTTCTGTAAAAGAAGTGCTTTTAATGATTTTTTTGCCAAAATGGCTGCTCGTTTCGTACCTTCCGTTTGCGAAAATAATGGTCACCCTAACAATATTATTCTTTCCATTTAATTCCGTCCCACCAGTTGCCCATTACATTATCAAATAAACTCAACACAATGAATCGGAACTAAATGTTTTTAAATTGCTTTAGTTGTGATTTAAGACTAACACAATCCCATTGGCAGTGCTTTTTTATTTCCCGCTTTGCGTTCTGTAATCGGGCCCCAACTTGGGCGCCATTTTCTAGATAGCTTTGTTGATAAATTTTGATGAATTTTTCTGTTGATCAATTGCTATTCGAAAAAGATCGATTGAAGTTCGAAACAAGTCCATTTCAATTCAAATATGCTTATTAAAATTCAAAGATTATAATTGATTTTCGAAGATTCCATTGGAAATTCTTAAGAGTCTACATATGGACTTAACTGTTCGAAGAAATTCATAACTAAATTGAGTATGCATTAGTCTCAAAACTGTCCCACCAGTAATCCATTACAGATTAAATAAAACCCTTCATAATGAATGAGTACTTAATGTACCGAGCACTCCAACATTGGCAGTGCTTTTTTAGTTTCGCTCTGCGTTCAGCAATCTGAACCCCTAATTTGTCGCGATTTGCTAAAAAAATCTGTTGATATATTTTGATGATTTTTTATGTAGATTAATTGTTAATCGCAAAAGATAAATTGAAGTCTGAAACAGGTTAATTCAGGGTATTGCTTCTATGGCAATACCGGAAAAAAAGTTGTCTACTTTTGTCTCAATGGCAGCACCTGCTAGTGAGACTTTAGTAGCACACTAAATTTTAAAAACTCTGTAACTAACTTTTGCGTGCAAAATTTTCAAATTTTATTTTATATGTAAGATACTAGATAGTTGTTACGAGTGTATGGAAAATTACATAGTTTTCTGAGCAGTAATTCCTGAGTTATTTGAGCCCTTACTAAAATTTAGTATTAGCTCAAGAATATTCTTGAGATATTATTAAGACATGCGCCCCCTAGAAGGTAGTAGAAGAAATAAATTTGTCTTATCTCTATATTATAAAGTCTCTGGGTTAATTTCAATTCGAAAATTCTTATAACAAGTCCAAATACCTATGGAATTTTTTTTGTAAAGATGCTCGTAGAAATTCTAAAAATAATGTGAGTACTATTTTCCACTCTGTCCCAATATTTGTCTACTTCTGATTAAATAAACCTATCATAATGAATCGTTACTTAAAGTTTATCGGATCGCTTTGATTTCTGTTGCGGATTTGGGCCAAAACTCCCTCTTTGCCAATGATTTTAAGATTCCGCTTTCCGTTCAGTAATCGAGCCAATACTTTTCGCCATTATCCAAATTTCATGAAGATCGGAGGGTGACACCAGGAAGACATCCCGTGTTGGACTTTTTCTATAGAAAAATTTTTGTTCTATAGAAAAAATGTCTCAGAATCTGAGACTCTCTTTCATTAGAAAAAATGTATCAGAATCTGATAGTCTTTTTCTATCACAAAAATGTCTCTGAATCTGAAAGTTTTTCTATAGAAAACATTTCTTAGAATCTGAGTCATTTTCTATAGGAAAAATGTCGCTGAATCTGAGACTTTTCTGTAGGAACAATGTGTCTTAGACATTTTCTACAGGAAAAATGTCTTACTTTTTCTATAGGAAAAATGTCTGACTTTTTCCATAGGAAAAATGTCGCACTTATTCTATAGAAAAAATGTATCAATTTTTCTATAGGAAAAATGTCTCAGAATCTGAAACATTTCCTACAGGAAAAATGTCTCAGAATCTTAGAAATTTTTTATAGGAAAAATGTCTCCCAAACTGAGAATTTTTTTATAGAAAAAATGTCTCAAGTTCTGAGACTTTTTTTTTATAGGAAAATTGGAAAAAAGATCTCAAAATTTTATATTGTTTTTTTGTAGAAAAAAAATTGCAGAATTTGAGACTTATTTATAGACAAAAGATCACAGCATCTGAAACTTTTTCGAAAGGAAAGTGATTTTAGAATCTGAGACATTTTTTTTAAAAGAAAAGGGTATCAGAATCTCTGAATTTGAGACTTATTTTATAGGAAAACGATCTCCGAATCTGTACGAGACTTTTTTTATAGTACAGTAATAGGTTTAAGAATCTGAATTCTTTATGAAAAATTTTTCAGAATCTTTTTTATTTCTATGTGGGAAGAATTTCTTCTATTTTAAAGTTCTCAGAATTAGACTTTTTTATGCGACAAATTTGTTAGAATCTAAGACTATTTTTATGTATACGAAAATATTAAATTTTCTTTTGAAACAAATTAAAAAAATATATTTTAAAGGAAATACAATTATGAAAAACAAAGCCCTTTTGAAAGAGGATTCTGATTTAAAACTTTTTTTGTGTTCACATTTTTCGATAATATGTATTTAAAGAAGCCCAGTTTTAGCAATAAGGAGTATAAATGTGTCATCTGTAAACTTTATATGCGTTTTAGTCGGCTGCAATTGTTCAGCAAAAACTGCTAAATTATATGATTTGATAAATTTCCATCTCTTTTTTTTAACAAAAAAAATATTCCTATTTTTTCTTGTTGGGCAACGGTGAATTGATGATTTTTATACCCTCCAACCACAGTATGGGGGTATACTCACTTTGTCATTCCGTGTGTAACACATTGAAAAATCGGTCGGGGACCCCACAAGGTATATATATTAATGATCCTTAATAGAATCTAAGACATTCTAGCGATGTCCGTCCGTCTGTAGAAACCACTATGCAGTTAAAACTTAAAGAGCCCTGAAGTCTGGTAAGGTTAAGTTTGAATAAAGAACTTAAAAAAACCCCTGAAAAACGAAATTTTTACTATTTTTTTTTATTTTTGCTCAACAAATGTAACATTTTTATGCCATATTATGTTCATAGACCTAAACTTGAACCAACGGGATTAGAAAAGTAATTTTTTTCCGCAACCCCCCCCCCCCCCACCCTCTTGGGGCGTGGTTACGGAAAATAATTAAAAATAACAATAAAAATGTAATATTTAATCGTAAATATCATAAACAAATTATTTGTAAACATTTATATCAGGGGGAGTGGTGTCCCCCACCGACTCCATAAACCCCCCCCCCCAAAAAAAGAAAGACGCCACTGCCAATTTTTTTTTTTTATTTTTAACGTGTTGGAGGGTATAAAAGATTCGACACAGCCGAATTTAACAATCTTACTTGTTTTTATTCGTAGTAACAAAAAACCCCCCCCACACTCAAAAGATGGACCCACCACTGCTGTGGATCAATTGTTATTCGTTACATATGATTTGAACCCCCATACTTTCAAAGTACCCCCATACTTTCATTTCAAAGACTCTTGTTGAATTTTGAAGATTTCAATTGAAATTCGAAATTTACACTATAAATTCGAAGAGTCTTGTTTAAGTTCCTAAGACTCCAATATTAGACATACTCGCTAGAATTGCTCTTGATAAAGTTTAAAGAATTTTTTGAGATCAATTGTTTTTCGTAAAATATCAAACGATACTCGAAACACTAATTTCAGTTCAAAGATTCAATTGTGTCGCAAAAATTAACAAGCTGGTCACCCTGCTTTTAAAGCTAATTCGGGTACGCTGAATTCGATGGTGCTAGCCGTTTTTCGAAGTTAGCGCTCCTATTCGCGATATTCGTAATTTAAAATTGTAAAGCCTAGGTATTACAAAATACAAATTTTTATGCCTTTGGGATAGTTTTTAAATATAAATTTTTTTTTTGGCGAAAAAAAAATTTTAAGCAAAAAAAAAAAAAAAAATCCGCGACAAAAAAAAATCCGCGAAAATTTTTTTTTGAAGAATTTTGTGTCTCTAATGTATCGTATTCTACTCATTTTCATAAATTAAAGCAATATTAAAAAAAATTTGGAAAAAATTAAAAAAAAAAATTCGCGAAAAAAATTTCCGCGATTTTTTTTTTTTGTATATTCAATAGAGTTTAGATGATAAAAATTCAGCAATTATCTAAATAATTTAAAAAATGAGTTTTTTTTTACTTAAAAATAAAAAAAAAACTAACCGCGAATATCGCTAATACATACGTTAACTTTGAAAAAACTGATATTACAATGGGATTTAGTGTACATGTACTAGCTTTACCAGATGGCTGTCGTAAACTCAAATCAAACTAAAAATATTTGTATTGAACCAATTTTTTTCACGGAAATAAAGATATTTTCGCGAACAAAAAATTTTTTTATCGAAAAAAATTCACGGTATTATGGTTTGTTATGTTAGTTTAACAGACTTGAATGGTTTTAAATTTTAAAATTATCGCAAAAGTTTAAAAATATCGTTTTTATTGTACTAAAGCATATAAATTTTAAATCGCGAATATCGCGAATACGAGAGAATTAACTTTACCATTAGGGTGCCCAGCTTGCTAAAAAAAGTGTTAAATTTGAGCACAGTATTCTTATTGAAATTTGAAGATTATAATGGAATTTTGAAAATTTTTGTGAAAATTCTTAAGAGTATAAACATGGAAAAATTAGCTCGCAGAAATTCTACAATAAAGTGGGTATTGTTCCCTTTCGACACTTTCCCACCAGTTAAACATTTCTGATTTAATAAATTAATTATAAAAAATCTTAATTCAGTTACCTTAGCGAATTTTTGTCAAATTTTCCTCATTGGCAGTAGTTTCTAAGTTTCCACTTTGGTTTCAGTAATACAGCCCCCACTCGGGCGTCATTTTCCAAAAGATTAAATAGATTAATATTGTTAAGATTTTCTGTTTTTTAAAAGCAGTTTTTAAAGTTTTTTTCATATTTCTAGTAATAACTTAAAAATTAACCCACGTATATATCAAATCCTCTAATGCTACATTATGCTTTTGGATGCTGCTTGCTGCTGCTCCTCCTGCACTATGCGGCAAGGTGTATACATAGATGTAGTATGTACTTACTTACTCGTCGACGTAGTTTTAACATAATTGTACGTTTATTGAATCAGCAATAGAGTGTTTAAGTGCATGTTGTTGTACATGTGTTGTCAGTTTAAAAGGCCCATTAAAGTTGGCCGCACACACAAACTCTCAGCCAAAACCAAACTGTGCTATGCAGCAGCACCAACCAACCAACAAACAGTTTCAAACTACTCCAGACCACAACTATATTTTTGTTTTCAATTCAGGCATTTTTATTGAACGACTGTATTGAATTAACAATTTTACTAATTCGTATTCGTAATTTATTAGTTCAGCAAACCAATCAATTGGTTGTTGTTAAACAACAAGGAGCAACAAAAAGAGGAGAACAATCTGAAAGAAAAGAAGTCAAACGGTGCATTGATGCTAAAATCTCTTAAGGCAGTATTTTGCAAATAAAAACTATAATTTTGGTTTTTCTTAATACTATGGCTGCTGGAAAAACCTCCAATTGAGCTGGTTTGGTGTTTAAGCATTTTTTTTATTGTTCAAGATTTATT
This sequence comes from Pegoplata infirma, assembly GCA_963921195.1. Taxonomy (NCBI): domain Eukaryota; kingdom Metazoa; phylum Arthropoda; class Insecta; order Diptera; family Anthomyiidae; genus Pegoplata; species Pegoplata infirma. The sequence continues at coordinate 185,611,165 of OY992538.1, read as the reverse complement.
TTTATTACAACATTCAGATGACATAAACTTGCATTTAATTACATGTTCATACATTTTATGTCATCATCATAAAGCCTGGAATTTAATTGTCTCATACCAACAACGCGTCTATAAAAATTATATTTTTAGTGCTTTGTAAATGACACTTTATGGAGCTAATTATAAGTGAAACAGCATAATTAGCAGGTAATTTGGGAAAAAAGAGAAAGATATGTGAAAAGGAAGTATTTAAAAATTTAATGAATAATTATGATTCGCATAAAGAATATCTAATTGCTCGTATAACTTTTTTATTAAAGTTTGAATATGCATAAATTGAAATTGGGGAAATTATTTAAAACAATTTAATTCATAATTTTAAAATTTGTTCCTGTCTCTTTTTATATATTTTTCAGGCATTTTCTTAATTAAATCTTATTCTTTATTTTCTTGACTTTTCTGACATTCCGAAGATTTTCAGATTTATTTTTTTTTTTAATTTTTACTTTTCGAATTTTTCTATATTTTTTAACCTTTTTTTATTTTAAGTTTTTCAGATTTTTAATTTTTCTGATACTTACTGACTTAACCATTTATTTAGGTTCGATTCAACTACCAAAAGGTAGTAATTGTCCAGTTTAGTAACCAACATTTTTGTATGAACCTCAAACGATTAAGTTGCAACAACTGAATTTTTTTGCCTACAGAATTTTTGCGGTCCCACATATTATCATTATATTCAGAATATTATTATTATATTCGGAATATTTTTATGTTAAAACTGACTTGGTTGGAAGGATCTAATTTTAAAAAGCGTTATATGTTTGCCCCAATCAATACTTTTTATATTTATATGTATTTCCACTGAAATATTTATTTTTTTTATTTTTAATTTTATTAATTAAAGATAATCATGTAAAATTTTACAATTTAACAAGTGAAATTTATACATCTTATACAACATTTAAATTAGTAATCAGACAATAACACTGCGGAACACTAAAAAATAAACAAGAGTTACGACCATCATTTCTATATATTTCGGACATGCTGATTCGAATGGCGTACTCCGTTTTTCGATGTATGGTACAGTTTTCTTGCAAAATGTCGTTAAAGATTTGCTGATTTTAAGCCAGTTTTTTAACAAAAAAATTTTGCAAAGTAAATGGTTTATAAATTTTATGACATGGAAATCAAGGATATGACTTGTAGCAACATTTCTTATGCAAATTTGGTTTAAAGCTTTTCAATTTAAGCCCTTAAATTCGCGAATTTCTTAATTTTTTAAGGTTTTCGCGAAATTAACAGCCAAATTGGTCTTTGATAAAAAACTTGCTTTTAATGAATCAAAAATGCATCCCTAACAATACGAATAGTGGACAAAAAACAGCTATGTTATATGGACCATCATGATAAAAATCGCGAAAAACCGTTTTTTTGTATATGCCAGCATCACTTTACGAGATGATTTAAGGTTCCATCTTTTAGTATATAATGTGGGAACCTTAAACAACTAACTGACCAAAAATTCGGCCAAAAAACTTTTCATTTGCAAAAGTTATCTTAACAAAAACTATTATTTCAGTGTTTGCGATACAATAATTATAGTTTTTTGTTAAGATAACTTTTGCAAATGAAAACTTTTTTGGACAAATTTTGGGTCAGTTCATTGTTTAAGGTTTCCACATTATATACTAAAAGATGAAGCCTCAAATCATCTCCTAAAGTGATGCTGTCGGATACAAAAAAACGGTTTTTCGCGATTTTCATCATGATGGTCCATATAACATAGATGTTTTTGTCCACTATTCGTAGTGTCATGGACGCCTTTATGGTCCACAAAATGCAAGTTTTTTATCAGAGACCAATTTAGCGGTTAATTTCGCGAATACTTAAAAAAATTAAAAAATCCGCGAATTTAACGGCTTAAGACGAAAAGCTTTAAACCAAATTTATATTCGAAATATTGCTACAAGTTATATCTTTGTTTTCCATGCCATAAAATTTAAAAATCATTAGCTTTGGAATTTATTTTGTTAAAAAAGCAGCTGAAAATCAGCGAATTTTTAATGACATTTTACAAGAAAACTGTACCATACATCTAAAAACGGAGTACGATTCGATTCAGCATGTCCGAAATATATTAAAATGATAGTCGTACGTCTTGTTTTCTAAAATAGTGGTTAGTTTTGTCACGCAGTGTAGTTATTAAAAAATATGATGAGAGAGTTTTTTTTATAAATAAATGCTTTGAATCTGAGAATTTTTCTAAAAGAAAAATCTGAGAATTTTTCTGAAATAAAAATCTGAGAATTTTTCTAAAGAAATAATATAATAATTTTGCTAAAAAAAAATATCTCAGAATCTAAGAATTTTTAATTAAAAAAATTGCAAAAGTCTCAGATTCTGAGACTTTTAACATGATAGTGTTCTTAGGCTGGTGTCCAATTTTAAAATAGTTGAAGGACGCCACCTCAGTTTGACTATATAAGCTAACTATTAACGAAATAAGAAAACAAGAATTACTATTTTAATAAATTGGGTTTGTAACTTGGATAATAATTCACCTCGCGTTGAATAAAACCGTTATGCACCAGCTGGTGAATAGAAAGTAACATAATTATTTTTCAACAAAAAAATTTTTTTTTTTTTCATTAAATGTTTTTTTTTTCGTCAAACTTCTTTTTTTTCATCATATTTTTTATCAATTTTTTTTCATCAAATTTTTTATCAAATTTTTTATTATCAATTTTTTTCTCATTAAAACTTTTTTTTCATCAATTTTTTTTTACATCAAAAAATTTTTATTTTCGTTAAAAAAATTCATCAAAAACTTTTTTTCACCAAAAATTTTGGGTTCATTAAATTTTTTTTAACATAATTTTGTTTTTCGTGAAAAAAAAAAATATTTTTTTTACCAAAACTACTTTTTCACCAAGTCTAAGCTTTTCGCATAAAAATTTTCCATTTGTTTATCAAATGTACATAAAACAAGTGAGAGTGGTATATTCTTTGGTGCCGAATCTTTTATACTCTCCAAACTGTAAAAACACTTTTTTGCACCTTTTTTTGCACTCACTTACGAAATTTACAGCTCTTTTGGTTTTTTAATGGGGTCCTCGACTGATATTTCAATTCGTTTTGCATGGAATAGCACAGTAACATTATTTTTTCTAAAAAAACTTTGCTTTAGCAAGTACACCCAAATCTTCCGCTAAACGTTATCATGATTTAATGTTTTTGGCAAGAGTACAAAATTCGCAGGCATTTTTTCTATAAAAAATGTCTCAGAGTCTGTGACTTTTCTAAGACATTTTTTTTTAGAAAAGGTCTCAGCTTCTGAGTCATTTTTTCTATAGAAAAAGTCTCAGATTATCAGACATTGTTTTTGTAAAATAAGTCTCAGATTCTGAGTCAGTTCTGAGTCTCAGACTCTCTTACATTTTTTTTGTACAAAAAGTCTCAGATTCTGAGACATTTTTTCTAAAGAAAAAATCTCAGATTCTGATAAATTATTTCTATAAAAAAAGTTTCACATTCTCAGACATTTTTTCTCTAGAAAAAGTCTCAGATTCTAACAAAAAAATCTCAGAAAATCTCAGATTCTGAGACTTTTTTTCTACACAAAAGTCTCAGATTGTGAGACATTTTTTCCATAGAAAAAGTCTTAGATTCTGAGACATATTTTCTATAAAAAAAGTCTGGGTTTCTTACGAAAATCTCTATATTTGCATTTTTTACCGCGAATAATTCAAATTATTGATGTAATGGAAAAAATTGTAGTACAGATTTAAAATCAGCGAGTCAAAATATTTAAAAAATTGTCTGTGAACTTTAAACAGGAGCCAAAAACCTTCGATTTGTTGAGAAGTGTTATTTTTTAAACATTTCTTCAGTATTCGGTGCGTATTATTAATATTAATAGCATCATATATAATATTATCAATAATACGCCTCCAACAAATTAAGCAATTATGATAAAACAATAAATTGTTTTTATTTCCACTAGGGATGTCAAACGGGAAATCCCGAATCCCGAAATCCCGGGATTTTTCGGGATTTATTTTTTTCAATCCCGGGATTTCGGGATTTTTTTGTCAAATATTGTAATAAAAATTGACTATTTCTTCAGTGTTTGTTGTCCGATGGTAACAAAATGGATATCGTTTGAAAGGTTTTTGAAATTTCTTTCAAATGAGGCATGTTGGGCTCAAATTCTCTTACTCTTTTGGAGTACAATTTAATTTTCAGGTGGTATTACTTAATATACAGAAGGGTGAAGCATATCCTTTTTTCGAATTTAAAAATTGTCGGAGTCAGAATTGATGCCAAGGAAATGTCTTTAGGTTCTTTTTTACTTCAAAATCGGAAAATTCCGAACAAAGTTAAACATTTATTTTCTTTGTTTGAAACTTTCACATTTTCTTGTCTAAAAAGGAGCCCAACAGGTCCAATATTTTTTTGTATAAATATTGACCCTAAAAGGCAACTATTCCGACCCCGACGATTTTAAAATCCGAAAAAAAAAATTTGCGTCACCCTAATATGCAGTTAGCTGCCGATTTATGTAAATGCCAACATTTTTAAGAAACAGTTAAGTTTTGCCGAGAATTTAATTTATAAGGGATTATTAAGCAATCCATCTGTAAAGTTTATTTTCAACAGTTTTAGTTCGTAAATGAGTTAAAGCGGATGAGGGAAAAATTTCCCCATTAAAGCACCAAAACAGCCTCTGAAAACCCAAATTTGTTTACCAATTTGTACTTTCGTCCCGCCCCTTTTTGTGGGCGTGAATATAAAAAATAATATAAATAATGATAAAATTCTGTTACTTAGGCGTAATAAATGTATTTTTAAATATTTATCGCAAAAGGGAAGAAACCCGTTAAAATGCGATGCGTCTACCAATAAGACAATTAATACAAATTTTGTATTGGCAGAGGACGTTGGGGACACCTTCCCCTCGCGAGGAATTGTAACAAATTTATTAACACAATTTTATCATTATTTAAACAAATATTTTATATTCACGTCTGCAAAAAAAAGGCCGTCCGAAAAAAAAGTATTTTCTAATCTTTTGAATTCGACAGCATCGTGTCTTTCACAGACGCACATCGTTCGAGTCTATTCAAATCGGTCATAGCTGTTCCTAAATTTTCGGTTTTTCTGTGCTAGATATGTGAAACTTTACGAAAAATATTCAATGGTTATGAATTAATTAAATATTTAATTATAAAAAAAATTATTAAAAATGTTACGTAAAAAACCATAATTTTAATAAATCCCGAAATCCCGAAAAATCCCGAAAAATCCCGGGATCCCGGGATCCCGGGATTAGAATTTTAAAATCCCGAATCCCGGGATTTGTAAATGCCAATCCCGTTTGGCATCCCTAGTTTCCACTAATTAAATTTATTTTCGGGACACTCTTATACACATTCTTTTATTTCAATGATCCAATTAATTAACAATTACAATATATTTTTTTTAAAAGTCATTTACCCAACAGTTAACTGTCTGGAATTTCCAATTACCAATGGTTCCTAAATAAATACCACCCAAAACCCAAGCATAGACAGTCTCTGTTACAATGTTTGTTAATCATTAGTGTTGAACCTGAACCATAATAGAGTTTGGTGAGGAATGCATGTATTTAGAATAAACTTGACCGGCCTACAAGACCTTGCAATTATTTGCATAACAAAGAGAAACTATTTAAGTATTCAACAAGTAGAAAAGTTAAATTCGACTTGGCCGAATCTATGAATACCCTCCACAATGCCCTTTTTAAGTTATAGTAAATTTTCTAGAGTGAAAAAATAACATTTTTGATTAGAAATATTTTATTTTGTTTAAAAAAAACTTTTTTTATTAAATAATTTTTGAAAAAAAAAAAATTTACTAAATTTTTTTTTGGGTGTAAAATTTTTTTTGAGTGTAAAATTTTTTTCAAGTGTATTTTTTTTTCTTTTAGTGTAAAAATATTTTTGAGTGACAAAAATGCGTTGTAAAATATTTTTGTGACTTACCAATGTTTTTAAAACCTGTTTAACGGGGTTTCAACATGTGAATTTAAGGTGAGGCGAATCTGAAATTTACGGTTATGCTAATAACTTTTGAACCACTGGACCGATTTGGCTGAAATTTAAAACGAACCGGACCAGAGGAACGGCAAATATATATGCCACACTTCAGCACCCTCAGAATTGCCGTTCGAAATTACCGTGTGTTTTATCTCGTAAATTCCAGAAAAACCCTTGCCGAAATTCACTCATTTGCTTATAACTTTTGAACCACTGCACAATGGTCTCCAAGATACATTTTTTTGGCCAAAACTCAAAACTTTTTTTTCTAGATTTGTTGTTGGAATATTGTAGCAAACAATTCAGATAAACAAAAAAAATAATTTGTTTTTGCAGACTTTAATTAAATTGTATTCTATGAAGTGAGAAAGTTCAATGTTTTATGTGCAGTGGTAAACTGAAACACGTGGTGTTATTTTCTGTTTTCTTAGGATACTTGTTAGACGAAAATAAAAAAACTTTTTCAATCTATTAGTTATGAAAATTAATGACGATGATAAGTATTTGATTTTTTAATAGCGAAATATTCAATAAAAATTATGGAAATAGCAAAATACATGAAAACTTTCATAACCTCAAAATCAGTGATTTTTGCTTTTTATAAAAGAAAATATGGTATAAAACTTATAAAATTTCAAGCGATTTCAACGACCTAAAAAGACAAAAAATTAAAGTGATATTTGGTGCTTAAAAATCATCAATGACTTTTTGCTAGTTGTTGCTTATTTTCAAGAAATCAATTTTTGTTTCAGGAAACTTTTGCTTCAAAAATTGTGATTTACTCACAGTTTGGCAGAGTGGAAATAAAAAACAAGAACAACCCGAACGTGTTTTTGGAGAAATTCGAAGAAACAAAAAGACTTTTTCTGTAAAATTTAATGGCGGTTCTTTTCTTAAAACATATTAACCCTCTATATCCCATTTCTAGGGGTCATTTTGGCCCTTTTTTCAAATATCCTCATAGAACACCACTAAGGCGTGCGTTTAAAGAGTTAAAATGTTCTAAAAAATGTTTTGCATACAATTTCACTACCTGTTATCAACGGCCAAAAATTAGTGCGATATAACCAAAATGTTTAAAAAAGGAAATTTTGAAATTATCATATTTTGTTAAATTGTGTTTCACTATGATACTTTACAATTTTACTTTTTTAAGCATTTTGAACTATTCGCACGAACTTAAAGCCTTTGCCAACCCAGAGTGAAATTTAATTCATAAAATATTTGTAGGACATTTTAACCCTTTAAACGCACGTTTTAGTGGTGTTCTAAGAGAATATTTGCGAAAAAGGTCCAAAATGGCCCCTAAAAATGGAACATAGCGGTTAATATGTTACAAGAACAGAACCGCCATCAAATTTCACTGAAGACTTCTGTTAACATTATTTAGCTTAGAAGCAGATTTATAATTTTTTTTTCACACGACTTTGGTGAAAAACAATTTATTAATTTACAATTTTACTTTTTTAAGCATTTTGCATTTTTCGCACGAACTTTTGGTCTGTGACAACCCCTCGTGAAATTTGATGCAGAAAATTTTTGTAAATCATTTTAACCCTTTTAACGCAAATTTTAGTGGTGTTTTATGAGAATATTTTAAAAAGAAGAATTAGAGGGTTAATATGTTATAAGACATCTTGTAACATTATTTATCCACTGAAAACTTCAGTGGGCTATACAAAATTAGGTCGATCTAAGTTTTTAAAACCCTTCGGATTTTGGTCTACTATTGGTATACTTTAATTTTTGTTGGTCCCATCCAAGATAAAAAGCGTTTGCACAGTGTTATAGTAAAAAAAAATAGAAAAACATGAAGAGAATATGTGCCCTCGGCTCTAGATGGGTTAAAAAATAGATTAAAATTTTTCAAAACTTTATAGAATCTATGTTTTTTGTTGTTAATAGTGTCTTTTATTTGAATTCATGTATATAAGTGATTATTTTAGTTTTGGCCAAAAAATGCGGCTTGCCAGACCAATGTGCACTGGACCGATTTCGCTGGATTGCAATACCAACCTGACCAGGTAAATGCCCAACATATATGCCAAAGTTCAGGAGCCTCCGTAAAGTCTTTCAAAAGTTAGCGTGTTTTCAACAGACAGACAGACAGACGGACGGACGGACGGACGGACGGACGGACGGACGGACAGACGGACATCGCTAGATCGTCTTAAAATCGATCGAGGATCATGAATATATATACTTTATGGGGTCCTAGACCAATATTTCGAGGTGTTACAAACGGAATGACAAACTTATATATACCCTCTATCACTAGAGTGGAGGGTATAAAAAACGTTAGATTTGCAGTCAACACAACACAAGAAAAAAAAACATTTGCGGTTTTCTAAAACAGCGTTTGGTATAAAAAAAATAAAGTATGTTTAAGGAAAAAAAAATGCAATTATATATAATTTTTGGTTGGAATGCGTAGGAAAGCAGGAGTGGATCATAGAGAATAAAAGAGGGGGATAATAGCAGTGGATTGATAAACGACGGGTTACTCAACATCATTTTTTTATTTTAAAATTTTAATCGAATGGTAATTTTCATTTTATCATCATTTCTTTAGTATACGGTGCGTATTATTAATAACACAGTGTAACAACCAAAATCGGAATGGAATGAAACCAAAACAAATGAAAGTTGACGTATTACAAACAAATCCCTCGAGGCTTTTTTTTAGTTCAGTGCTAGACTTTTTTTTATACGAATTTAAAGTTGGTGAATTTTTATTGTAATTATAATAATAATTGCTTGAAAACTGTATGGGCGTATGATTAATTTTTAAAAATTGCCTTTAAATAACAATCATACGCAGCAGTACACAGTGGATTATTTTTAATAACTTTTGAACACCTGGATCGATTTCGCTGGATTGCTATACCACCCTGATCAGATAAATGACCAATATATATGTCAAACTTCAGGAGCCTCCGTTAAGAATTTCAAAAGTTAACGTGTTTTCAACAGACAGACGGACGAACATTGTCTTAAAATCGATCAAGGAACTTGAATATATGGGGCATTCCATGTGAAATCGACACTTTGAAAAACTTTTTTTTTAGATTTTCCCAATTTATTTACAGTTTTTAGTACTCTTCGAAAGCTCCTTCGTATTAAATTTTCAGATTTTTTTGATGACCCGTTCAAAAGATATCGAATTTTTAAAAATTGGTAGTTTGTTCCTTTACTCAAACTTCTTTTAATCATAACTTCTTCAATAATGGTCCAAATTACAATTTTTTTTTCAAAATTTTTGTTTTTTTACGTACTTTAAAAAAAAACCCCAAAAAATTCTTAAAAGCGCTCTAGTATGCGATTTTTAAGTTTTAAAATTTAAATCTCATTTTTGAAAATGTTTGTACTCTTTGATTTTTTTGAAATTTTTTTGTGTAAAACTTTTATCAATTCTACAAATTTTTTGCCCAGGAGGATCGTGGGATAACAATTATTACTATTTTTTAAAATTTTTTGAAAAAATTTTATTGTAATTTTCCAATCATAAAATCATTTCTACTGCTCGAATGGTGCGTCATAGAGGGGTCATTTATAATACCGAACCCCATTAATTTTTATGTCTAAACATTTCTTTGGAACAAACTAATACCCTATCTCCAATTTCTAAGGGGGCTCCCACACAAAACAACATTTTTTAAAATTTGTTCCAACCGCTCTAACTGCCCTAATAGTGCCCTTAGAGCAACAAAATGTATGACCGATATTTTTTTAGTCCAAACATTTTCTCTGAACACACCTACCCTCTATCTTTAACTGTTAAGGCGGTCCCCATTCAATATTTTTTAGAGGGGTCATTAGTGAGAGGGGTCATTAGTGAGACCGACCCCCATTTATTTTTACCCTACAACATTTTTTCAAAACATACCTACGCCCTATCTCCACTCCTTAAGTAGGCTCCCATACAAATAACAGTTGGAGCAAATTTTATAAAAATGTAATTTTGTATGGGAGCCTACTTAGGGAGTTGAGATAGGGCGTAGGTATGTTTTGAAAAAATGTTGTAGGGTAAAAATAAATGAGGGTCGGTCTCACTAATGACCCCTCTCGGACGCACTATTGGACCGGTAGAAGCTGATTAAATAAAACAAATATACCAAAAATAAAAAAAATTGTATGGGGGGGTGTGTTCAGAGAAAATGTTTGGACTAAAAAAATATTGTGGGTCGGTCATACATTTTGTTGCTCTAAGGGCACTATTAGGGCAGTTAGAGCGGTTGGAACAAATTTTAAAAAATGCCGTTTTGTGTGGGAGTCCCCTTAGAAATTGGAGATAGGGTATTAGTTTGTTCCAAAGAAATGTTAGGACGTAAAAATTAATGGGGGTCGGTCTTATAAAGGACCCCCCTATGACGCACCATTGGAGCAGTAGAAATGATTTTAAGATTAGAAAATTACAATAAAATTTTTTCAAAAAATTTTAAAAAATAGTAATAATCGTTATCCCACGATCCTCCTGGGCAAAAAATTTTTAGAATTCATAGAAATTTTACACAAAAAAATTTCAAAAAAATCAAAGAGTACAAACATTTTCAAAAATGAGATTTAAATTTTAAAACTTAAAAATCGCATACTAGAGCGCTTTTAAGAATTTTTTTGGATTTTTTTTAAAAGTACGTAAAAAAAAACAAAAATTTTGAAAAAAAAAAATTGCAATTTGGAACATTATTGAAGAAGTTATGATTAAAAGAAGTTTGAGTAAAGGAACAAACTACCAATTTTTAAAAATTCGATATCTTTTGAACGGGTCATCAAAAAAATCTGAAAATTTAATACGAAGGAGCTTTCGAAGGGTACTAAAAACTGTAAACAAATTGGGAAAATCTAAAAAAAAAATGTTTTACAAAGTGTCCGATTTCACATGGAATGCCCCATATACACTTTATGGGGTCCTAGACCAATATTTCGAGGTGTTACAAACGGAATGACAAACCTATATATACCCTATATCACTTGAGAGGAGGGCATAAAAATAATAGCTTAAGAGTCATTCTGATCTGAATTGCAGATACATTTTTCGACACTATATACAAAAATATTTTGTATTTAAAAATCGTTATAAAAAGGTGCACAGCTTTTTCGAGCGTTGATTTGTCCATTAAATCATCATTATCCTCCGATCAAATTCACCCCTTACCCATTCCCCGTTTCTGCTTTTATTGTGCAAACGCTTGAATACGTTTCTTTTCCGTTGACTTCTATTAACACCAAACAGCTGTAACAAACAACACACACAAAAAAAGGATCTAACACTCTTTTAAATAATTAAGTTTTTACAACTTTGGTAACTAACTCGTTGGTGGGTACAAATCATAGACCAGCACACTTTCATATACAGACATACACACAGGTGTGTGGCATTAATTTACGCCTATTTCAATTTAACCATAGAATGTAATTTACTATTAAATAGAGTCACCCCACATCAATGGTAGTGAAAATTACTGCAATTTTGTCGTTGATAAACACTATGTACAAAAAGTATATTAAATCCATGAAGTAAAATAGCAAAGGATCTTTAAAAAACCTTAATAATTTTGAAAGCAAACAATTTAGACATTAAATTTGGAATCTAGATTCACCCTCCGGAAACTAGATTTAGAATGGCTGGGTTTTTGGAAATTCCGATTATAAGGGGGGTAAAATGGGGGTTACAATTTTTCTATAGAAATATCGCAGATTTTGACATACATTTATTCTATCGAAAAACTTCAGATTCTGAGAAATTTTTCCTAAGGAAAAAGTCTCAGATTCTGAGACATTTTTCTTATAGAAAAAGTCTCAGATTCTGAGACATTTTTCTTATAGAAAAAGTCTCAGATTCTGAGACATTTTTCTTATAGAAAAAGTCTCAGATTCTGAGACATTTTTCTTATAGAAAAAGTCTCAGATTCTGAGACATTTTTCTTATAGAAAAAGTCTCAGATTCTGAGACATTTTTCTTATAGAAAAAGTCACAGATTCTGAGACATTTTTCTTATAGAAAAAGTCACAGATTCTGAGACATTTTTCCTATAGAAAAAGTCTCAGATTCTGAGACATTTTTCTTATAGAAAAAGTCTCAGATTCTGAGACATTTTTCTTATAGAAAAAGTCTCAAATTCTGAGACATTTTTCTTATAGAAAAAGTCTCAGATTCTGAGACATTTTTCTTATAGAAAATGTCTCAGATTCTGAGACATTTTTCTTATAGAAAAAGTCTCAGACATTTTTCTTATAGAAAAAGTCTCAGATTCTGAGACATTTTTCTTATAGAAAAAGTCTCAGATTCTGAGACATTTTTCTTATAGAAAAAGTCTCAGATTCTGAGACATTTTTCTTATAGAAAAAGTCTCAGATTCTGAGACATTTTTCTTATAGAAAAAGTCTCAGATTCTGAGACATTTTTCTTATAGAAAAAGTCTCAGATTCTGAGACATTTTTCTTATAGAAAAAGTCTCAGATTCTGAGACATTTTTCTTATAGAAAAAGTCTCAGATTCTGAGACATTTTTCTTATAGAAAAAGTCTCAGATTCTGAGAAATTTTTTCTATAGAGAAATTCTCAGATTCTGAGACATTTTTCCTAAATAAAAAGTCTTAGATTCTGAGATATTTTTCCTATAGAAAAAGTCTCAGATCTCATTTCTCCTGTAGCAAAAATTCGAGATTCTGAGAAATTTTTTCTATAGAAAAAGTCTCAGATTCTGGGACATTTTTCCTATAGAAAAAGTCTCAGATTCTGAGACATTTTTCCTATAGAAAAAGTCTCAGATTCTGAGACATTTTTCCTATAGAAAAATTCTCAGATTTTAAGACATTTTTCCTATAGAAAAATTCTCAGATTCTGAGACATTTTTTTCTATAGAAAAATTCTCAGATTCTGAGACATTTTTTCTATAGAAAAAGTCACAGATTCTGAGACATTTTTTCTATAGAAAAAGTCTCAGATTCTGAGACATTTTTTCTATAGAAAAAGTCTCAGATTCTGAGACATTTTTTCTATAGAAAAAGTCTCAGATTCTGAGACATTTTTTCTATAGAAAAAGTCTCAGATTCTGAGACATTTTTTCTATAGAAAAAGTCTCAGATTCTGAGACATTTTTTCTATAGAAAAAGTCTCAGATTCTGAGACATTTTTTCTATAGAAAAAGTCTCAGATTCTGAGACATTTTTTCTATAGAAAAAGTCTCAGATTTCTATAGATAAAATGATTCAAAATCTGAAAATTTTTTCCTAATTTTTCTATAGAAAAAATGTCTCAGATTCTGAGACATTTTTTCTATAGAAAAAGTCTCAGATTCTGAGACATTTTTTCTATAGAAAAATTAGGAAAAAATTTTCAGATTTTGAATCATTTTATCTATAGAAAAATTCTCAGGTGCTGAGACAATTTTTCAATAGAAAAATTCTCAGATTCTGAGATATTTTTTCTATAGAAAAATTCTCAGATTCTGAGACATAGAAAAATTCTCAGATTCTGAGCCATTTTTCCTATAGAAAAATTCTCAGATTCTGAGTCATTTTTTCTATCGAAAAATTCTCAGATTCTGAGTCATTTTTTCTATAAAAAAAGTTTCCGATTCTGACACATTTTTCCTTTAGAAAAAGTCACAGATTCTGAGATATTTTTCCTATAGAAAAAGTCTCAAATTCTGAGAATTTTTATCTTTATAAAAAGTCTTATTGTTAGATTCTGAAAAATTTTCTTTTCCTACTTACTAAAAGACCTAATGGAGAGTTTAAAAATTTCAAATCTAAAGTTCTGAATAATTTTTTATCACAGTATTAATGTGTGTATGTTTTTTTTTATTCTTTCGCTAAAGTGTTGTTAGATGGTTGTTGTTTATTTTCATTATTACGTTTTTTTTTTTGTGTCAGTTTGTAGGTTGATAGGTAAGTAACTGACATGTTTCCACTGCCAATGGAGAATGAACACAGGCATGTAAGTAAGCGACAATTTAATTGGGTTGCCATTATCATGCATCACTAACTAATGGTGGTCAGCGCAAAAAGGAGTTTATTTGTTTTCGTATAGTACGTGCTATCTATCACATTGAATCTCTATCTATGTTGATTTTAGTCTACTGTAAAAAGGCTTTAAAAATTTTTTTTTACTGCTTTAGAGCTGGGTTTTTTTACATTTTTTTGTTGTCAGTTGCTGTTGGCCCATATTGTAATTAAACTGATTTTACATGCAAATTTTCTTATTTCTATTTTTTTTTTTGTTTCAAAATGGTTGGTTAGACTGTTGAAAAATTCCGAATTGTTGAAAGATTATTCACTAGAGAATAGTTAAAAATAGATGTTGGAGTTCAACGAAATAACAAATTAAAGATGAATGGAAATACGAACTGAAATAGGTAAAGATTTAAATCTTGTTTGTTTTTCTAATGACTATCACTGGAAATTTAATAGTCTTAAATGCTTATTAGAGGCTTTAGCTTTAAAAATAAAAGCTGAAAGATTTAGGCCCAATTTTTAGGAGGTCAGTTAATGCAGTGACACATTTTAATTTTATGAAAAATTAAAAAAAAAAAAACGACTTTTTGCAAGTTATGATATACCTATTAGACTGGCATTTTTTTGTGTGGAAAAAAAGTTGTTTCTTTCAATTTTAAAAATCCGGGCAAATTTTTATTATCCTTTACCAGCATAAATTAATTTAAAACAGGAAAAATATTTTCTTAAAAACATTTTTTTCAAAATATCATAGTGTTAAATAGTAAATAAAGTAATGACCTCGAGCTAGAATAAAACAACTTAAAATATAATATTTTTAAGGTTGAATAAAACAATCTTTATTTGTATTAAGATTTTTGTTTAAACATTAGCGATTTGTCATTGAAATTTACTTTGCTACTTGTATTATACGGTTTTTTATATTTGCTAAATAGTCTTGACAATGGAATCCGACAAATTCCGAAACACGTGTCGACTAAGTAATGCAAAAATTATTTTAATTTTTAATTTGTATTAAAATTTTAGTTTTAACATTAGCGATTTGTCATTGAAATTCACTTTGCTACTTGTATTATAGGTTTTTTTTATTTGCTGAATGGTCTTGACAATGGAATCTGACAAATTCCAAAACAAGTGTCTATTAAGTCTTGCAAAAATGGCCAGCATAAATAAATTTAAAACCGAACAAGTAGAAAAGTAAAATTCGACTTTGTCGAATCTAGGAATGCATTTTTAAGTGATAGTAAATTTTCTAACGTGAAAAAATAACATTTTTGATTGGAAATATTTTATTTTGTGTAAAAAAAAACTTTTTTTAAAGTAACTTTTGAAAAAAAAAAAAAAATAATTTACTAAATTTTTTTTTGAGTGTAAAATTTTTTTGAGTGTAAAATTTTTTCCGAGTGTATTTTTATTTTTTTTTTTGTAAAAATATTTTTGAGTGACAAAAATACATTGTAAAATATTTTTGAGACTTACCTTTTAAACATGTTTGAAAAACATTGATGTTTTTCAAACATGTTTAAAAGGTTTTCAACACGTGAATTTAAGGTGAAACTAATCGGAAATTCGCGGTTTAGCTAATAACTTTTGAACCACTTGAGCAATTTGGCTGAAATTCAACTAGGCCAGGGAAACGGCAAATATATATACCAAGCTTCAGCATCCTCAGAATTTACATTTTATGCTTCGTTCCGTACAATAAAGAACAAATTTTCCAATATTTGCTAAATTATTGTGAAGAAACGCATTTTATGTGGAATCAGCGGAAATTTTATCACTACCGGCGAAAAATAAAAATAAAGCTTGACTACCATATCGTTAACACGTTCTCAATATATTGATAATGTTTTTAGACTAGTGCCTAATTTTAAAAAAGTTGCAGGACGCCACCTCAGTTTGACTATATAAGCTAACAATTAACGAAAAAGAAAACAAGAATTACTATTTTCATTTTCTTGAAACCAAAAATTTTAATAGCTTTCGTTTGTAACTTGGATAATAATTTACCTCGTGGTGAATAACACTGTTTTTCACCAGCTGGTGAATAAAAAGTAACATAATTATTTTTCAACAAAAAAAATTTTTTTTTCATCAAATTTTTTTTTTCATAACTTTTTTTTTTCCTCAAACTTTTTTTTTTCATCATTTTTTTTTATCAAATTTTTCTTTTATGATTTTTTTTTTTCATTTATTTTTTTTTTCATAAAATTTTTTTTTTTCATTAATTTTTTTTCGTCAAAATTGTTCTTTTTATCCTAAATTTTTTTTTCATCAAAATTTTTTTTCCATCAATTTTTTTGTTTTTTTTTTTTTATCAATTTTTTTGTTTTTCATCAAAATTTTTTTTTCATAAATTTTTTTGTTTTTTTATCAATTTTTTTTTCATTAACTTTGTTTTCATTATTTTTTTTTTCATAAATTTTTTTTTTTTTTTCTTCAAAATTTTTTTTTTTGTAAATTTTTGCTTTAAAAGAGTTATTTTTGTTGGAAAACAGATTTCGGACCTTCATAATAGTATTTCTCGTATAACTTGTGAAATATATCAAATATTATGTCTGGTTTGATGTTTGATTGACCAACGATGATTTTCTAAAGTCTGCTGAAGATTCCTTAGTGGGGATGAAACTGATCAGTACAGACATACTATGAGATGAGTAACTTTTTAAAGCAATAAATTAAAAATACTATATTATGACAATATCATAAATAGAAATATTTTTGGGCCTCGAAGTAGAATAAAACTCTAATCGAATATATGAGGCATTCCACACCAAATGTCCCTCTACAGAAAAACATGTGTCCCGTAAATTTCTGAGTAGGTTGTTTGGATAGCCCTATATGTAACTAAGAAAATTGCGTTTTTGGTTTTTCATGGTCAAATATTGGAAAAATGGTGAAATTTGTGGCGAGTTGCCATGAGTATGAGTAAATATTTATCACATTAAAACGGAATGCACCACAATGTCAAAAATTTACGTTCTTATATAGTTTTGTATGTGCTATCGATTAAAATTTTTTTTTTTTGGGAAATTTTCAGAACCCGTTCTGAAATTTTCCATTTTTTAAAAAAGTCAATTTATCAAAAATCCGGCCACTTTTTTTTCTTTTTTATTTATTTTTTTAAAAATTTAGATGTTTGTCCATCCACACAAAAAAAAATCAGAAACACGTTCATCTTTTTTTTCAAGAAAATCGCATTTGAACTTTAAATTTCATAACAATTTTGTTATTTGCTTGTATTTCTTTGTTTTAAAGTTGCGAATGAGTAATATTAATTGCATAAATATTCGTCATACGCTCTGTTGACACAAGAAAATACAAGCAAATTACTAAATTGTTATGAAATTTAAAGTTCAAATGCGGTTTTCTCGAAAAAAAAGATGAACGTGTTTCTGATTTTTTTTGTGTGGATGGACAATCATCTAAACTTTTAAAAAAATAAATAGAAAAGAAAAAAAAAAGTGGCCGGATTTTTGATAAATTGACTTTTTTAAAAAACGGAAAATTTCAGAACGGGTTCTGAAAATTTTCCAAAAAAAAAAATTTAATCGATAGCCCATACAAAACTATATAAGAACGTACATTTTTGACATTGTGGTGCAATCCGTTTTAATGTGATAAATATTTTGTCAAGGCAACTCGCCACAAATTTGACCATTTTTCCAATATTTGACTACGCCTCCTAAGCCCAGTTTTTGAAAAATTGAAAAACCAAAAACGCAATTTTCTAAGTTCCATATAGGGCTATCCATATCACCTATTCAGAAGTTTACGGTACATATGTTTTTTTTCGCTGGACATTTGGTGTGGAATGCCTCATATCTAAATTTTCTTATTATATTTGTTTTTATCAATTTTTCTTCATCATTTTTTTTATTAAATTTTTTATTATCAATTTTTTTCTCACCAAAAAAATTTTTTTTTCATCATTTTTTTTACATCAAAAAATTTTTCTTTTCATCAGAAAAATTCATCAAAAACTTTCTTTCATCAAAATTTTTTTTCACCAAAACTTTTGGGTTCATTAATCTTTTTTTAACATTATTTTGTTTTTCGTGAAAAAAAATCATTTTTTTTTTTTGCAAAAAACTACTTTTTCACCAAGTCTAAGCTTTTCGCATAAAAATGTTCCATTTGTTTATCAAATGTACATAAAACAGGTGAGAGTGGTATATTCTTTGGTGCCGAATCTTTTATACTCTCCAAAATGTAAAAACACTTTTTTGCACTTATTTTTGCACTCACTTACGAAATGCACAGCTATTTTGGTTTTTTAATGGGGTCCTTGACTGATATTTCAATTTGTTTTGTATGGAATAGTAAAGTAATATAACATTATTTTTTTCTAAAAAAACTTTGCTCTAGCAAGTTCACCCAAATCTTCCGCAAAACATTCCCAGCAAAAAGTAAGGGAAGTAGTCCAAATCAAACCACTTCTGAAGTACTCCAAAAAAAGCAGTTAACCCCTGATTTATTATTCAAATGGAAATACTTTTAAACAACTTCCAAAAATTGATATATAATGTCATAAATTATGGCTTGCACCACTTCCAAATATAGACATTAGTATGCACTTCCTCACTAAAGAAATCTCCACTTTAAAACTTCATTAAAAAATTTGGAAATTATCAATAATTATTTAATAAATATTGGTTATTTTACAAATGCTTTATTTAAAAATTACATGAAATAATTCAATTAAGGAATGTATTAATAAATTATATTAAGCTTCTTACGTATAGTAAGGAAAAATCATGAAAATTCAGAATATTAGGTTTGATTTTTGTTTTCTATAGCTTTTTCCTACAGCTTTTTTTTGGTAATATCAAAGTTTATGACTATTATAAACTCGGTTTTAGCAATAGCACTGTTTTCGCATAACCGTATATACACCCACCTATACAAATTTTAAACTATCCACGCTTATTTTTAACTTGTATAATTATTGGCATTAAATTTAAGTTTCGATAAAAAGTTCGCATTTGAAAATAAAATGTTTTTTTTTCGTGTTTGATTAAATAAACTTTGACATTCAACAAAAGTGGTGCCAAAAAAATTTTAAATTTTAATGTTAAAATATAAACGGTTACGTCTTGCTATCAAAAAATATGGTTAAACGAATCATAAAACAATGTTTCAACTAAACCGTGTTTTACCATAGCAATGCGAATGTGCTATAATCCCGTATTCTCATACACGTCTTTTAATTTTAAATTAAACGACTCGTTTAGTATTTATTCCATTACAACGAAATGACACTATATGGTAATAGAATGATGAGCTAAAACGAGTCGTTTAATTTAAAACGAGTCGTATGCGATTCCTACTTTTTTTTTCTTCCTTTTTCTTTTTTTTTTTCTTTTTTTTTTTCTTTTTGAAATTTGTCTTGGGGGGGGCTAATTTCCCCTACCCCCCCCCCCCCCCCTTGTACCCGCCCTTGTTATTTTATTTTTACTACATTTTTATTGTTTTGACTACAAATGTTAGTAGTTTTTACTACATAAGTCCGTTGTTTTTTGTCAGTTAAAATAACTAACATTGTTAGTTGATTTAACTGAAAAAGTAGTTGACCCCAAAACAACTTACAAAGTAGTTATTTTAACTGACATTTTCAGTTGATTTTACTAACATAATTTTTTGAGTGTGGTGTTTAATCACTTCTTAAATATTCAATATTATGCATTCGCAATGAAGTGGTTAATAAGTATAGTCAAAAATTCAAAGTTATAGAATAGTATGAAGACCATTTCATATGTACTAAAAAACGAGTTGAAACAACTACTTACTTGCTGCGACAACTAGATGAAAATGTAATGAGATATTCAGTAGATATTCACTACTCCAGAAGCAGTAGAAGTCCTTTTTATCATTGTTCTAAGTAATGTTTCTTTTTGCTGGGATTATCATGATTAAAATGTTTTGGGCAAGAGTAAAAAATTCGCAGGCATTTTTTTTATTTTTTTGCCTAAAAATTTTGAAAATTTTTAAATTCTGGCTTTAAAAACCATACAATGTTCTGGGGCATGTATGCGTAAAATGCTTGTTTTTCATCCGATTTTTATTTTATTAGTCTTTTTGGAAAGGTAAATTAATACTATTTTCATATTGTATTACAAAAAAATTAACAAAAAATAACAAACACCAATATATTTTTAAAAACTAGAAAAAGAGGGTTTTTCTTTCATATAAGAATGTCCCAAAACTTCAATCCATTTTCGGCACGTGTTATTTTTACCAGAAATTTTAGCTCACTCATTTTTAAATTCTTAAGAACAATTTACACCTCTAATGTATATAACCTCTATCTCTAGAGTGGAGTGTATAAAAATTATTTTCTTGAAAATTACTCGTTGGGAATATCATAGTTTTAATTAGTAAAAGAAATATAACGACCTCGAGCTTGAATAAACCTACTCAAAATATTATATTTTTAAAGTCGAATAAAACAATTTTGATTTTTCAACAAAAATTAATCAGAATGTTCAAAATGTTTGTTAAATTTTTTTCAATTATAGTCCCTAAAATCAAGCTCCTCGCATTTCTCTCACAAACCCCTGTAACATTTTTACAGAAGGTACGAAAACTGTTAGACAACGAAAGTACGATAATGTTACAAATAATGCTAACTTTTTATATCCAAAAAGCGCTTAATAAATTTTGAAAAAATGTATCAATTTTTAATTACTATGGTAATATTATTTAAGAAACACCTTTCAAAGTGTTTTAAACAAATTTTTAGCAAAGAAAAAGTCATTGGATTTCCCGATAAACAACAAAAAAAACATTTTTTTTCGCTAAATGCAAACATTTTTTTTCAATTATTGTTTTGTTTGTTCATTCGTCCTCTGTAATAGCATAGTTAGCCAGAGAGGGTTTAACAGGAGTCGAGTGCCTTCAGATATCTTTATCTATTGAGAGTCTTTACTAAAATGTGTTTTTACGCTCAAAAAAATTACACACTTAAAAAAAATGTACTCTCAACAACTTTAAAAAATTGTCAAAATAAAATTTTTGATGATATGGAAATATGAAAATCATTGAAACAATCGGAAATTAATTTCTGAAAATTATCAAATTTTTTTTAAAGCAGAAACTCCATGAATATTTGTTGGAAGAATATCCTAAAAATAAGTAGAATTTAGAATGGGGAACATAAATTGACTCGAACTTCAATAAACTCATTTTTGTTATTTCTTAAATTCAAAAAATTTAAATCACTTATTTGCCATTAAATTGCTTTGGAAAATGTGGAGGGTATTTACAGATTCGGCCAAGTCAAATTTAAATTTTTTACTTGATTTTTTTTATACACTCAAAAAATTATGTTAGTAAAATCAACTGAAAATGTCAGTTAAAATACCTGCTTTGTAAGTTGTTTTGGGGTCAACTACTTTTTCAGTTAAATCAACTAACAATGTTAGTTATTTTAACTGACAAAAAACAACTGACTTATGTAGTAAAAACTACTTACAAAAAACTAAAATGTAGTAAAAATAAAACAATCAATATATATATATTTTTTTTTTTCAGAAAAAAATTAGAGACCAAATTTTTTCATTTTTTTTTAAATTGTTAAAAATAAAAAAAAAAAATAAAATTTACTTTTTTTTTGGAAAAAAAACTTTAAAAATTTTTCAGAGATAAAAAAATAAAATTAACTACTTTAAATAACTGTTACTGCATTACAGTACTTTTTTCTTAGTTATTAACGACTTAATTAACTAACAGAAATAGTTGTTTGATATTTTTCATACAAAAATAACTGACTTTGTAGTTGAAAACAACTAACTACTATAAAATATACAAACAACTAACATTTAGTAACTTACATAATTTTCTGAGTGTATGAAACTTCATAACTTAATTGGGACCTTATTAAAAATTTTTAAGTACAAAACGATTAATATATGAAATAAGCAATTAAATTGGGATTTCATATATGTAGTCTCAATTAAATTCATCTTTACATTTTTAATCTTTATGTTACAAAAAATTATGTATTTAAAAATCTGCAACATATTTTTCTTCAAAAGTAATTAATCTTTTCCCATAATGAACTGTAATTATCAATGTTTTCCAGTGCCATCATCATACGTCATAATATGCATCATTTAAGCAAATTAGTGATGGCATAAAAATAATGCATGCATCCATTGCAATGCAATGCATATGTTATAATCAAGGAGAGGACTTTCATGAAAATGCATGTTTTTTCCCTTTGGTCATAGAACAGCATAAACAAGATATCTTTGCGAATCAAAGAATTTGCTTTAAAATGGCAACGATTCGTTAGTGTATATTTTTGCATATTTTGCTTAAAATGTATATTTGTGCATATTTTGCTATTATTACGCTATAAATGCATATTTTTAGGTCATATTTTGTATAAATTTTAGTTTTTTAGCTATTTTTTAGTATTTTTAAGAATTTTTTATGATACATTTTTCATTGAAGCAATTGTTTAATTTTTTTAGACAATTTTTTATTTTTTTTAATAACATTTTATACACGCTGTATATATGTATATCTAAGCTTAAAATGACATAATGAATTCAAATTTTATGTTTTTTTTTAATAAAAGTAAAAAAACAAGTGGATATTTATGATTTTAAGTGCATATTTTGAGATTTTTAGTGCATATTTCAAGACTTTTTAGTGCATATTTTAGGCGCCTAAAACATAGTTTTTTAGTGCATGAAGGTCCTGTCCCTGGTTATAATCATTTATATGCATGTTTGTGTATTCTTTGTATATTCATAAAAATTATTCATTTAAAACAAAAAAAAAATATGTAACAACTTTGTAATAACCATTAAAAATTACTACAACAAATGTGAAATAAATAACTCATTTCATATAATTAAAGTATACAAAAATTTAAAGAGTTCATAGAGAGCGGAATATTTTAAACTTGCTATCTGACATATTTTTAAAAGAGAGTTTTCGATGCAAATGTGTTCACTGTATTAGTTGACATCTATCAAATTAATTTTTAACTGAAATATTACCTCAAAAAAAATTGTTAAAAATGCAATACGGTAAAAAAAATAAAAAAAAATTTAGTCCCGCAGATTTGGGAGTTAACTTGCTATGAAAGATCTGCCAAATCTGCGGGACTAATTTAGTTTTTATTATTATTAAATTTTTAATAAAATTTTCGGGCCTTATTTAATTTTTTTTTTGAGTTATTTCACGGCCCCCAATAATAATTTTGAAATCCCAAGAAATAAAGGAAATATAAATTAAAATTTAGAAATTAAGAAAATAAAAATTCATAAATCCCAGTTAAAATTCGGAAACCCTAATAGAAAATCAGAAATCCAAATTGAAATTAACAAAAGATTTGTTAAAACTCAAAATTCCAACTGAAATTCAGAAAACCCAATAGAAATTTAGAAAACCCATTCGAAATTTAGAAAAATTAAATTAAAATTGAGAAAAACCAATTTAAATTTAAAAGCCCTGATTGAAAAACAGAACACCTTTTTTAAATTCAGAAAATTCAATAAAAATTAAGAAAACTATTAGAAATTCAGAAATCCAAATTGAAATTAAGAAGTGATTAATTGAAATTCAGAAAACCCAATTACAAAAAAAAAAAACGCAATCGAAATAAAAAATTCAAAATATGCACTAAAAAACCTTAAAATATGCGCTAAAAAATAAAATGTGTAAAATAAAAATCTTATTTTCATAAGAAAAACTCCTGTAAAAGCAAAAAATAACGACGGGCTTAAAACATTTAAAACATTATACTACTGTAAGTAAGCAAGTTTTTTTTAGAAATTAAGAAAATCTATAAAAAATATTAAGAAGGAAAAAAAAATTAATTTTCTTATTTAAAAATAGTTTTTAAAAAAAATAAATTTCAATTTGTGTATGCCAAAATATGCAAAAATATGCATTTAAAAGTTGGAAATATGCACAAAATATACATTTAAAATCAAAATATGCAAAAATATGCATTTTCACCAAAATATCCAAAAACAAATCGATGCCATTTTAATGCAAATTTATTGATTCGGAAACATAATTGGTCGATATCGTTTTTAGACTTTCGACTTAAAACATGCATTTGCATGGAAATCTCATCCCCAATTATTATAAAAAATCATTATTTGTTGATTTAATAAAAGAAAAAATTAAAAAAAAAAAATCTAGCACTTTTTTTTTTTGTTTGTAGAGCATTTTAGCACTTTTTTTTCTGCGATTTAGGATTTTTTAAAAATTCTCTTATGGCAACACTGGTATTGAGACATGTTTATTCCAAAAAAAGTTTTCTGATTTTAAAATTTTTCTGAGCCATTTGCTCAAAAGGAAAGTTTATGATTCAAAGTGAGACATTATCCCAATAGTCAAATTTTCAGGTTCTGAGACAATTTGCTGCAGAAAATCTTTTAGACTTTATAAAATTCTTGCCATAACATAAATTTTCAAATTCTGCTACAGTTTTGTATAGAAAATTCTCAGATAATTAGGCAATTTTTCCATTAATAAATTCTTCGTATAGAAAAGTTCTCAGATTTAGTGGCTTTTTGCCCA
This sequence comes from Pegoplata infirma, assembly GCA_963921195.1. Lineage (NCBI taxonomy): Eukaryota > Metazoa > Arthropoda > Insecta > Diptera > Anthomyiidae > Pegoplata > Pegoplata infirma. Next base: position 185,586,600 of record OY992538.1, on the reverse strand, counting down.
AAGAAAACATCTTGAGTTCTAAAATATTTTTTTCTATTCCATTTTCATGTTTTAAAAGGTATTCTATAGAAAGTACCTGATATTACACTAAAAAAAAAACCTTTTAAAATTACAGGAAAAAATTGTACCTTTTTTTGTTTGCTACCTCCTATTTGACAAAAATTCCCAGTAATTTTACAAGATTTTTACCAATAATTTTGTAAATTTACAAGGTTTTTACAAATAAAATTGTAAATTTACAAATGTTTTGACACTATAAAACTTACAAAGAGGTTTTGTAATTTTACTAGATTTTTTGCTATCTCCTATTTTACGAGAATTCCTAGTAGTTTAATATAATAAATTTAATTTTGTAATTTTACAAACTTTTTACTAATAAAATTGTAAATTTACAGTTTTTTTGGTGCAACTAAAATTACAAGGAATTCTCGTGAATTTACTAGATTTTTTTTGTAAAATTATTTTAAAAATTTGTAAAATTACAAAAAAAAATTAAATTTGTAGCAGCCGCTTTATATTAATTAATGCATTTTATAATAATTTTGATTTTACCTTAAATTTAAATTCATTTCATTCATTTAAATTACTGTCATATTACATTGATTTTACTATCATTAGAGTTTGAGTGTAATTTTATTTGTTAAAACTGTTTTCAGTAACTTAATGTTTATTTTACTCAATTATATTTTTGAACATTAAATTTTACTCAATTGCTCAATGTTTCATATTAAACTCAATTAAGTGTTTTGCCATTTCACTTTGATCAATTGTTCTATTTGTTTTGTAATTCCTTGTCTTGCTCATTTACATTAAATTTTACATGATCTTTTTATTTTACCACTCAACTCTCTTGATTTAATTACTCAAACGAATTTTTGTTTTATTTTGTTACAAATTTGGAAGTTAGTTTTATAAATTTAGTTTTCAATAAATTCAATCGTCCATGAACTGTTGACTGATAAAGTCAAATATTAAAAACAGCGGCGTTTCATTTAAAACTAAAAATAATTAAAACGAGGACAGATTTGGACTTTTAAGTCTGATTTGGACCGTTTGATAAATTAATAAAAATCATTATCCAACTAGGACGCTTGTCGTCTGGTCTAGGATTTGATAAATAATTTAAATAAAACCAATAAATAATAAATATTATTAGGGATGAATTCCTCTTCCCTACAAGTGGCGCCCAACTAAAATTTTTTTAAATAATCATCAACACCGAAGCAAATCCAATCCAGATTTGGTACTGAAAAAAAAAATTAATAACATCATCCTGAGGATTTGTTGCCAAGTGTCCAGTGGTTATTTCCTAAAACCAGCGAAGCTATTTTGAATTTGGGTAATTTTCCATAATCCAGTGTTACGTCATCATCATCGTTGTTGTTGTTGTGCAATTTAATAATCGTTGTTGTTGTTGTCTTCATCATCTTCTTCGTTGTTTATTTGCATTATTTACCATCGTTGTTGTTGCGTTAACCATCATCACAGTTGTTGTTGCCTAAACAAAATTGCAGTTTGGTTGGTTTTTTTTTGTTTATCACAGTTGTTGTTGTGATTGAATATTTTTTTGCTCTCCTTTATAACAAATTTATACAATTTTGTTGTTAGTGTGATATTTTTCATATTTGCGTATATGATCTCTTCAATAAAATAAGAGAAAGTTTTAAAAAGATACTCTTAAAAATTATTTTGAAACCAGGGTTTCCCAATATTAAATATTTTTGATTTTCTGGGATTTTTATAAAATGAGACGTAGTCCTCGCAATACCCCCACTATCACCGATAGTCCTAGTAGTTCACGTAATGTGCAAAATGGCGTTGCAAATCAACCTGTAGCACCTACACAAGGTCAAATTTTGCCACAAAATTGTTCTACAGTAAACGTTGCAAATCAAAATGTCCCAGCACAAAATAGTTCTACAGCAAATAATTCGAATCAAAATATCCCGGCACAAAATCATGGTCAAGCTCAAAATAGTTCAGCAGCACACGCTGCAAATCAAAATGTTATCCCAGCACAAAATTATATTCAGCCACAAAACAATACAGCAAGACCTCTTGCAAATCAAGCACAAGCTCCAGTTAATATGATTTTAACTGATGTCCAATTTAGGGAACTTTTAGGTGGTTTAACCATGAGGCAGGACGTAAAACCAACATTTAGCAGTTGCACTGCCCGTTTTAATGGTGGCCGTAGTTCCACGAAAGTTGAAGATTTTCTGGCTACTATTTTGGTATATAAGGAAGCCGAAAATATAACAGATTTTCATGCCCTTACAAGTCTTCCATTACTTTTAGAAGGCTATGCCTCTACATGGTGGCAAGGAGTGAAGCATGAAGTAAATACGTTTGATGAGGCAGTAGAACTTCTTAGAAAAGCTTTCGCACCTCCAAAGCCTGATTGGCGCATATTTAGCGAAGTTTTCCAAGACAAACAGAAAATGTTTGAAACAACTGACATTTTTATATGCAGAAAGAGAAGACTTTTCGCCCAATTAACAGAAAAATTATCCGATAAAACAATGTTAGACATGGTATTCTTTCAACTAAATCCTAAGATTCGTGAAAAAGTCTCAAGAGACCGAATTTCAACATTTCAAGACCTTTTGAATAGAGCCAGGGAAATTGAAATGACGTTGGTAGAAAATAAGCAGGAAAATAAAGAAGAGAAGGGAAAACCTCTCGAAAATTCCAAAAATTCTACATTAAGATGTACGTACTGTCGAAAGAAAAATCATTTAGCCGAAAATTGTTTTAAAAAGATAGAAGCTGAAAAACATAAACAAGTTAAAGTACCGGAAACCAAACTTAACTGTTACGGATGTGGAGCAGCAGGATATTACCGCTCAAATTGCCCTTCCTGTAATAAAAATAACGTAAATTCTGGTGAAGAAAAACTTGATTTTAACGCCTTACATACTGCATTAGTAGGACGAAGTGTACCCATAGTTAATATAAACATTGGTGGTCTAAATGGTGAAGCATACTTTGACACCGCAGCTAGAACCAGTGTCGCAGGGTTTCTTTTGTACCAAAAATTAATTAAAAAAGGTGTAGAATTGCAAAAAGTTTGTGCAGAAATTATTCTTGCCGATGGAACTGCAAGCAATGAAATTGTGTATTCCACGACAGTTGACATAATTATTGGTAATCGTTTTAAGAAAATTAAATTTATCTGTCTACCAAAGGCTATAGCAAACAGAACCTTAATTGGAATAGATTTCCTGGAAGAAAATGGTATCGTTTTAGATCTAGCCCAACGAACGTGGCACTATAAAGACGATCCATCTAAAATTTTTGATTTTAAAATACACCAACCGCAAATGATAAACAATATATCACTGACTGAAAAGGAAATCGTAAAGCCAGATGATGTTAATCAATTTTTATCCTGGTTTGAAAGTGGTAATAATGATTACTCGCCAGCAAGCATAAACAAAATATTTGATAGTTCGATTCCAGAAAGTTTTGAAACTCCAAGTGGTCAAAATTTGTTCCCTCCTTTAAAAAAGGTAAAATACGATGATTATTGTGATGAAGTTTTCAAACCATTAGAATTGAACTCTTTTGACATAAAACTAAGACCAAATGAAGGTCCTCATTTATCAGAAAATGAAAGAAAAACGTTAGAAAATCATTTAATTACAGAAATGAAAATTTTCGAAGATATTGAAATACCGATTTCTCATGTAGAACATTATATAAAGACTGGTTCACATGATCCCATTTCAAATCCACCGTACAGAATCTCACCAAAAATGAAAACCGTTTTAAAAGAAGAAATTGATAATATGCTAAAGAAAGGAATTATTGAGGAAATGGAATCACCGTGGGCGTTTCCAGTAGTTTTGATCCCGAAAAAGGACGGCTCTATAAGGTTATGTGTTGACTATCGTCGATTAAATGCGGTTACAACAACAGATATATATCCGCTACCACGTATTGATGATTTATTACACTCAGCGAAAACGACACCATTTATGTCCACTTTGGACTTACGTTCCGGTTATTGGCAGATCAAAATTGCAGAAAAAGATAAAGCGAAAACTGCTTTTACAACACCGTTCGGAATTTTTGTTTTTAATCGAATGCCATTTGGGTTAAAAAACGCCCCAGCTACCTTTCAAAGGCTAATCGATAAATTTCGTACTGGTTTACCTAATATTTTAATTTTGGCCTACCTGGACGACATTATTATATGTTCCAAGGATTTAGAGTCGCATATTTCTGATTTAAAACATACATTTCAAAGACTTAAACAGTTTGGTTTTCATCTCAACAGAGAGAAATGTTTCTTTTGTAAGCCTGAGGTCAAATACCTAGGCCATATTCTTACAATTAATGGTTTGCAAGTAGATCCTGAAAGAACAAAAGCGATCTTAGAGCGTCCAAATCCACGAAATCCAAAAGAAGTTTTGTCATTTTTACAAACTTGTTCATGGTACAGACGTTTTGTACCCTCATTCGCAAATGTATCAAAACCTTTATCGGATCTTACGAAAAAGAAAGCAGTTTGGCATTGGTCTGAAAAAGAACAAACCGCTTTTAATTCTTTAAAGAATCTTTTAATCTCTCCACCCATTCTACAACAAGTAGATGAAAATATGTCCTTCGTGTTAAAAACAGACGCGAGCAACTACGCTCTCGGGGCTGTTTTACTCCAGGGGGAGAAGGAGGCTGAACACACAATTGAATACGCCAGTCGTTTATTACTTCCAGCAGAAAGGAACTACTCCACAACAGAACGAGAAGCCCTTGCAGTTGTTTGGGCGGTTCAAAAGTTCAGAGGATATATAGAAGGTTCTGAGGTTTTGGTTCTTACAGATCACAAACCCTTAAAATGGTTATTTAGCCTAAAAAGCCCAACCGGTCGCCTAGCAAGATGGGCGTTACAACTACAAACATTTAACATTCAATTTGGATATACTCCTGGTCGTCAAAATGCCGTAGCAGACACCCTGTCAAGACCTCCATGTTCTCTACAAAACCACAACGAAATCAAGTGTGAGTGTTTATCAATCTATATAGATTTTCCGCGAAAAGGAGCTGAGGACTTTAGAAGTGCACAAATGGAAGATCCAGATATAAAATCGATTATTATTTCTTTTGAAAATAATGATGAAAACGTGTTAAGACATACCAGCAGAGGTTACATAATGTTAGATGGTGTTTTATACAGATTCTGCTCAGAAGAAGAGTCAGAAAATGGTCAACTAGTTGTTCCAAAATCTTTACGTAGTATGATACTTTTTAATTATCATGATAGCCCTACAGCCGGTCATTATGGAATTGATAGAACCATATGTCGCATAACACAACACTACTATTGGCCGAAAATGAGAGCCGAAATTACAGAATATGTAAAATCATGCATAGAATGCAAACGTTATAAACCTACAAATATGAAACCAGCAGGTCTTCTTCAAACTGTCTGTAGTAATCGTAGATTTGAAATCGTTGCAGTCGACTTATTTGGTCCCCTACCTCGTACCCCACAAGGCAACCAATGGATTTTAATTGTGGAGGATTTATGTAGCCGTTGGACTGAACTATATCCATTAACCATAGCATCAGCCGAAAATTGTGCTCTAGTTTTATTAAACGAAGTTTTTCTTAGATATGGTGTTCCTAGAAGACTCCATTCAGATAATGGAACTCAATTTATTTCCGCCGTAATGCAAAAGCTAACCTATTGTTTGGGAATTCAGCAAACTTTTACACCAGTGTACCACCCGGAAGCTAATCCAGTGGAACGTAAGAATAGAGATTTGAAAGTGCAATTGTCTATTTGTGTTGGTCAAGATCACACCACCTGGGATTTAAAGTTACCCTCAATAAGATTTGCAATGAACACAGCTAAATGTGCTACTACAGGATATACTGCAGCTTATCTTACTTTTGGACGTGAGTTGAGAGCTCCCATTGAGGTTCAAAATGATTTAAGAGCTATTGTGAATGCCGAAAATTTTGTGCCACAAATAACGCCACATTTACTACGTCTAGCAGATACCTTAAAGTTAGCCAAAGAATCCGAGGAGAAAATGCAGGAAAGAAATAAACTTTATGCAGATTTGAAACGTAAACCACAAGAAAATATTGAAATTGGTGACAAAGTATTGATTTCTACACATGTTCTTAGTAAAAAAGATAATAATTTAACATCAAAATTTGTACCACGCCGTGATGGTCCATATATCGTTATAAACAAAAAGGGGTCATCATCATGCTATACTATTGCCGCCGTAGATAATCCAACCGTACCATTATCAACATATCACGCATCGGACCTTACGTTATATAAAGGACCTTCTGATAAACCAGTCTATGCAATTAAACGTAGAGGTCGACCTAAAAACGCTACAAGTACAACTAACAACAACACTGCGTCAACCGATCCAACAAGCAACAATTTGTCAATTAATCCTGTTAACAGTGATTCTACAAAAGGACACGCAAATACGCAACAACCTAATACATCACAAGCAGATAATGCAACAAACAACAACAAAAATGCAACAAGCAACAGCAAAAATGCAACAAGCAACAACAAAAATGCCACACACAACAAAAATACAACAAACAACAGTAATGCAACACAAATACAAGTACCGAATCGGGTTCATAGAAGATCCGAACGTCAGAGGAAACAACCTACAAGATTTGGAGATATGCTGCCCCATCATCGGGACGATTTCTGAGGCAGAGGGGGAGTGTGTAGCAGCCGCTTTATATTAATTAATGCATTTTATAATAATTTTGATTTTACCTTAAATTTAAATTCATTTCATTCATTTAAATTACTGTCATATTACATTGATTTTACTATCATTAGAGTTTGAGTGTAATTTTATTTGTTAAAACTGTTTTCAGTAACTTAATGTTTATTTTACTCAATTATATTTTTGAACATTAAATTTTACTCAATTGCTCAATGTTTCATATTAAACTCAATTAAGTGTTTTGCCATTTTACTTTGATCAATTGTTCTATTTGTTTTGTAATTCCTTGTCTTGCTCATTTACATTAAATTTTACATGATCTTTTTATTTTACCACTCAACTCTCTTGATTTAATTACTCAAACGAATTTTTGTTTTATTTTGTTACAATTTTGGAAGTTATGTTTATAAATTTAGTTTTCAATAAATTCAATCGTCCATGAACTGTTGACTGATAAAGTCAAATATTAAAAACAGCGGCGTTTCATTTAAAACTAAAAATAATTAAAACGAGGACAGATTTGGACTTTTAAGTCTGATTTGGACCGTTTGATAAATTAATAAAAATCATTATCCAACTAGGACGCTTGTCGTCTGGTCTAGGATTTGATAAATAATTTAAATAAAACCAATAAATAATAAATATTATTAGGGATGAATTCCTCTTCCCTACAAATTTCGATTTGTTAAAAAAAAAACAAGGAACTGTGAAATATTGGTAAAATGGGATAACGAGACCTTTCCTATTAATTTGACAAAGTTTCATTTTTTTTTGTGTGCAGAAAAATTTAAATTATTTTTTAAAATTTTTTGAGGCAGTTTCCTAGGTTCTAATACATTTTTTTAAATAAAAAGTATGTTTTTCTGAGACACTTTCCCTTAAAAAAAGTCAAAGTTTCCTAAACATTTTCTGAGATATATTTCCTATTGAAAAGTCTGACAATGAGAATAAGAAATTTTCCCACAAAAAAGGCTTAGATTCTGAGAATTTTTTTCAATAGAAAGGTCTCAGCTTCTGAGACATTATTTCTATAGAAAAGTCTGAGTCTCAGATATAAGGGCTGAGATACTTCCCTTCTATGATTTTTTTTTAGGATTTCTAGATTTTTTTCCTTTAGATTTTTATATTAAAAAGTCTTAGATTCTAACAAGGGAAGTATCTCAACCCTTATGAACCAATTTGCCTGAATCTTAAAATATACATAACAGAGGCGATTTGAATGGGGTGTCTCGGCTTATCGGACATATTAGTGTTTAAAAATTTTGTTGTCCCCTTATGAAACAATGTGTACCTTCGGGAAAATTTCGATAACTCCCTAACTAACAGGAATATTGTCTAGAGCAAAATACGTGTCGACTTAAATTTAATAAAATTTATTTCGTATTCATATGGATATCGTAGGCCTATGTCTTCATATAAATGCCCCCCAAAATTTACACATTTTCATGAACAAATATTTAACGTCGGATATGCATTAAAAAAAACTTTTTTCTATATGTATAAACATTAAACCAATGGTTCCCAACGTTTTTTGGGCCATGCCCCACTTTTTAGTTAAAAAAACTAAAATGTCCCCCCTACACTCAAGAAAAATGTGTAAATTTTTCAGATTTGTTTTAAAATTCAAAATTTTCTTGTACTTAAGCAAACTTTTTGATAAAATCATCTTTTAAACAAAGTTTTTGGCAAAAGTTTTCAACAACCAACTAAATAATTTAACTAAAATAATATTTTTTTTAGTTTTTTAACTAAAAAAAATCTTTAAAATTTGCTCGTTGCCCCCCTGAAACATTCAAATTGCCCCCCAGTGGGGCGAGAATCAAAGGTTGGGAACCATTGCATTAAACATTAAAAAAACCTTTTTTCTATATGTATAAACATTATATAGTTTCTTAGAAAGAAATGGCTGAAAAGTCCAAAAAACTATTTTCTCGCCAGTTTTTACGATAAATCTCAGATTCCGAGACATTTTTCCCATAAAAAAAAAGTCACAGATTCTCTGTCTTTTTTATCTTTAGAAAACATCTCAGATTTTAACACATTTTCTTATTGGAAAAATTCTTAAAGATTCCGAGACATTTTGCCTATAAAAATATAAGATTTGAAAACTTTGGACATTTTTCTTAAATAATAAAATGCTCAAACAATTTCCCTTTCTTTTTCTCCTTTTAACATGTCATATTCTAAAATTTTTAGAAAGGATTGTCAGATTTTCCATACAAAAAAACTCTTTAATTTTTTCTACAAAAAAAAAAATTCTTAAATTTTTCCTAAAGATAAATTGTCGGATTTTTCCTATAGAAAATTTCTAAGATTTTTCCTAAAAAATTAATATTAAAAAATTCTAAGAAAAATAGAAAATTATTCTAAATTGTAAGATTTTTAGACACTTTTCATATAAGAATTTCTAGAAAAAAATTTCTCCTACAGAAAACTTCGCATATTTTTCCTATAGAAAAATTCTATATTTTTTTAAAGACAATCTATCAAATTTCTCCTATAAAAAAATTCTCAAATTACCCCAGTCAGAAAAATACAATCGCAAAAGCGTTGTGAAAGCGTTGTAGACGGTTGTACGAGCGTTCTGTATACCAACTTCAAAGCGCCTTCAGATGATCCGAATGATAACATCGATCTACGCTAGGTTTAAAGCGTTTTAAAAGCGATGTAAAAAAGTGCTTTGAGAACGTTTTTTTTTTTTAAGTCATCAAAGCGCATTAAAAACCCAAAGTAAAGAATTTCTGTTTTAGTTCGGTTATAATAATTTGTTTGATACAAAGTGAAATCCGAAAAAAAAGTTTTTGTACTCAAAAAAATTTTCGAAACTTAGAAAATTAAAAAAAAAAAAACAAATCTAAAAACATTTTTTATGATTTTTTTTACTTAAAAAAAAAATTGACAAAAAATTGTTATTCAAAAATAGTTTCGAAACTTAGAAATTAAAAAAAAAATAAAATAAATAAATATAAAGAACTCTTAAAACGCTTTTCGAATACGCTCGCAAAGCGTTCCAAAAAAACGTTTTGAGATTGCTTTTTTTTTTGTTATAGAGCTTTCAGAACACTTTTCAAAAACGCTCGCAAAGCGTTTGAAAATAGCGTTTTGAGAATGCTTTTTTTTTGTTACAGAGCTTTCAGAACGCTTTTTTTTTTAGAACCGTCGTCAATTTCTGCTAGGGACTTTATATAAAAAAATTCCAATATTTTTAAACATTTTATCTTTAGAAAAATATTAAGATTCTCGAACATTTTTCACAGACTAAAATTCTCAGATTATTTTCTTTTTTTTTCACTTTCCTTTTTTCCTCTTTTTTCTTTTCTTTTCCTTACTTTTTTTTTCCTTTTTTTCTTTTTTTTGTCTGTTTTCCTTTCTTTTTTTTCGAGTTTGGTTTGGTGGGGGGGGGGGGGGAGGGAAATTTCATTTCCCCCATGTATCCGCACCTGTTTTCAAGGGTAACCAACATGTAAAATTACAGTTTTATTGGTAAAAATAATTTTAAAATAACAAAAAAAAATCGTAATTTTTACTAGGAATTCTCGTAAATTAGGAGGTAGCAAGAATCAAAATTACAAGCTTTTCTTGTCATTTCTTATTATTTTCTTTGAGTGTGGAGTATTTGCTTATAAGAAACTCAATATGATCCACACAAAACTCTGCGTAAAGTCATAAAATACACAGAAAAAATTGTTTTTGTAAAAAAAATGTGGAACTTTTTTTAAAAGAAAATTGATAAATTTTAAAAAATTTTTACTTGACACAATTAAAAAATTACGTAATAAACGAAAAACTTTGAGTAAAGATTTAATTGTGTCAATTAACCCTTTAAAAGCCAAATTTTTTTGGCTAGGAATTTCTTAACCAAACTTTGTGAAAATGTTGATCTATACTAAAGAAAACTTTTTTGTTGATTTCATTGGTCTACTGCGCCCTCTAGCGGAGATATATGCAATCAAACTTAAAACTTTCACATACAACATCTCCCGAACAAGTTAAATTTTTTTCAAAATTTTAATTTTGTATTTTTTGTACAGAAAAGTACTACACAACTCGCTTTCGAGAAAGCTTTTGCAACTATTATTCAATGTTTTAGCATTTTTTAACGTTTATTGTATTTTTTAAAATTTTTTACGTTATTTGAAAAATTTCGGTTATGCCAACAAATATTGCGTCTACCCCTTCGGTTTGCAAATTTATTTTTCGGAACACATATATCGTAAAGATAACCCTTCAATGATCATTCTTGTCCAAATAAAACATAAAAATGCTGTACGTTTAAATTTTAATGATTTTTTTAACGACGTGTACACGGTTGTGTACAGTGGCCAGTAATGGGTTAAATACTTACACAAATTTTTGGAAACATTTAATAACTGTTTATTTAAAGTTGACTCAATACTATTTAATTCTTTACTGGTACAAAATAAGACCAAGCCCCTCATTCCAAATTTCAAAGGAATCGCGTCAGTCCTTTTGGTAGTCCCCATACAAACCACCCTCACGATATTCATATAATTCCCTCAAAATTTATAAAAATGGAAATATTTGATAAAAAATTTATTTTTTGTTGTTATCAAATCGTTTTATAATTGGACCATTTTTGGACTTAGTCCCCCATAAAAAAATTTCAACCGATATTGAGTTAAATCGGTCTATTGGAAAAAAAATAAACCAATTCTACTAAAATTTGATCTGTGTGTGTTTTCTACACTAAATAAAGATCTAACAAAAGACAGATCCAATCGGACCATGTTTGGACTTGGGACCCATTTTCCGAAAAACACCGGTCTGTCTTGACCGATTATAACTTTCTTACTTGTTTTTTTACTCAATAGTATTAAAAATTTACAATTTTTTTTCTGTGTAAGTTTCTTGCTTTTTATAACTTACTTTTTAGTAGGGATATATGTAAGTAATATGAAAATATATTTATGT